>WBMY01012095.1:16783-29105 GCA_013397315.1 Donacobius atricapilla
GAGCGGCGGCCGAGGAGCCCGACGAGGAGGCGGCCCCGGCCCGGCCGTCGCAGAACATCGCGGTGCAGGTGGGTGCAGCTCCGCCGGGGGTCGCGGCGTTCGTGGTGTGCGGGCCCGGGCCATGGAAGGCTCCTGGGGAACCTGGAGGACAAAGAAATGAATAAGTCGCGGCTATGGGGTAAAACACATCTATACTTGCAGTTTTACAGCCGCTGCTGTGTGCCCAGTCCTCCTCTTTGAGCAGTTTTCAATTAATCTTTAATTAAAATTCGACCCTAATGAGGCCACACCTGGAGTAGTGTTCAGGTCTGGGCTCCTCAGTACAAGAAAGACAAGGAACTGCTGAGGAAGTGTCAGGCAGATGCTGCGAAGATGATGAGGGGTTTGGAGCATCTCTCTTACGAGGAGAGACTGCAGGAACTGGGCCAGGTTGGTCTAGACAAGACTGAGAGGGGATCCCATTAATGCATATTAACATCTCCAAGGGGTGTCAGAGGATGGTGCCAGACTCTTTTTGTTGGTGCCCAGCTATAGCACAAGGAACAATGGCTATCAACTAAAACGATAAGTTTCATCTCAGTGTGACAGAGAGCTCCTTTCCGTGGGGGGTGGCAGAGCACTGGAACAGGGAGAGCCTGGAGTCCCTCTCTGGTCGCTGCAGGGGCTGATCTCAGTCATCTCCCTTCACAGACCGACTTCAAGGCGGCCGATGCAGACGTGAACACGGACCAGGACGTCGAGAAGAACTTGGTGAGTGTCGAAGCGCTGAGCTCAGCTCTGGGCTCTGCCACTCACGCTCCCAGGCAGAGGAGCTGCAGCTCTTCTTCCCGCTTTTTTCCTGTCAAAATACAATCGCAGAATTGTTACGGTTGGAAAAGACCTCCAAGACCATCAAATATCAGCCTTGGAGTCCTTAAGCTGTCCTTGTTACAGAGGAGTTTTGCTCTCCACTGCAGGACAAGATGATGTCGGAGCGGGCCTTGCTGAAGGAGCGCTACCAGGAGGTGTTGGACCAGCAGAGGCAGGTGGAGAATCAGCTGCAGGTCCAGCTTAAGCAGCTCCAGCAGCGGAGGGAAGAGGAGATGAAAAACCACCAGGTATTTGGTGAAGGACTGTTTTTGTTTAACCTGCCCTGTAATTAATTTTAAAATCTTTGTGAAGAGGCAGGAGAACCTGCCGTCCAGAGCATCAGCCTTCTGAGTTTCCTCATAATAACCAATTTATATCTTGGCAGGATCTGCTAAAAGGACAGAGTTTGCTGTGTAATCTCGTTAATCAATTAATTAAAAAAAATAACGGATTTTAAATCAAAACCATGACTTGGTAATTTTGCTCTGTATCTGTGTGATGCTTCTTTTACTCCAGGAGATCCTGAAAGCCATTCAGGATGTTACGATCAAGAGAGAAGAGACTAAGAAAAAGATGGAGAAAGAAAAGAAAGAATTCCTGCAGAAAGAACAGGATCTCAAAGCTGAAATTGAGAAACTCTGTGAGAAAGGCAGAAGGTATTTGTACGGAGAAGAAAGTGTTTATTTCTGGGGAAGAAGGCCTTGATATAAACCTGATGGTGCAAAGAGCTTTAAACTTTTAGGAAGCAGCGAGTATTTAGGTCAGACCTGTATATGGATGAATTTAGGATAGGCCCAGTATTTGACTTGGCACTTCTATGGAGCCATCCTGTCATGTCATAGAGGTCTGGTTTTTATTCTGAGGTCTCGGCGATGTTTTTGCGTAAAACTCCTCCAGTGATGGCTCCAGGTGCTCAGCCCTTTTCCCCCAAGTGACCATGGCAGAGCACGCGCTGGGGGAGCAGCACAGCTGCCTGCAGCCAGCCTGGTTCTGTGCCTTTGTTCAGCCTTCGTGCAGTGTCACGAGACGGCAAGATTTGTGCTCCAGAGGCTGTTGGCGGCTGTTTTCCCTCCCACACTGGGGGGAGCCATCCCCTGCCTGCGGTGTGTGGCTGGCCCGGGGATGTTTAATGTGGGCCCTGCCCCGCTGGGATTCCGGCTGTGCTGTCCCTTTTCTCCCGTGCAGGTTGCTGAAGGAGCAGGAGGAGAAGGAAAACAAGATTGCCTCTCTGATCGCAGAGCAGTCTGATGAGAAGTAAGGCTCTTATTCTTCACCCGATTAATGCTGCCCGGTGCTCTGTTCCTTCCTGTCATTTTTCCCCAGAGGGAATCCGATGCTCTTGGTTGGGATGGAGTAGAGACAATGATCCAGCAGTGTTGGCCACTTACGTGCTCTAGAGGTTTTATCTCCTCTTTCAGCATCAGGGCTCTGGATTAAATCCTCCTTGATCCCAGTCACAAGCAGACTCCTGGATACTTGTGACACAAAGATCCTGTGAGATTAGAGTTTGTGCTTGGTGGATTGACTCAGCTTGTAACTGCTGCTTCTGACTGAGTTTCAACTCCCCAGAATCAGGGTAGACTGATTTCTCTGTCTGTTCCCCACACCTGTCCAGCTACGCTGAACTCTGGCACGCTTGAGTATTTAAAGCTGGGCAGGGATGCTCCAGATCCAGGTGTTCCCAAAGCACAGGGGGAAATGCCCAGCTTTAAACTTCTCCAGGATCAGGGCAGCGTAGCTCTGCCTGCTGCTCAGGTTGATTCCTGGTTCAGATCTTCCCTGGGGCTGGACTGAATTTTGCCGAGGGGAATTCCCCTCATTTTGCCCAGCATGTTTGCACACTCCTTGTTTGTGTGCTCAGGAACAGCTCACTGCTGGAACAGTGACTCACGCAGCCCAGGGAGCTGGGGCTGGCCTGGAGGCTGCTGATCTTCCGTGGTTCCACCGCATCCAGAGCTCCTGAGATCGATCCCTTTGTGCCCATTCCGGTGCCTGAGCCGAAGGGGACTCGTTCTGTTCTGTGTGCAGGCAGCTGTGGGAGATGGAGCTGGACAAGCTGAAGAACCAGCACAATGAAATCAACAGGAACATTCTTGAGGAGACAGAACGGGCTTGGAAAGCAGAGGTGAGCAGCTGACTTCTTCCTGCAAAGTGGTTGGTTTGGGATTCCAGATGGTTAATGGACAGTTCTGTGAAATGAGGAGCAAGGACAAGGCCAAGGCACTTCGTGGGATAGGAGGAAAGATGGGCAGTGAGCATTAGTGGGGAGCAGTGCCCAGTGCCTGGTCTGGCAGCCAGAAACGGGAATACAAAAACTGAGCCTGTCTCCATAGATCCTGTCCCTGGAGAGCCGGAAGGAGCTGCTGGTGTTGAAACTAGAAGAAGCAGAAAAAGAAGCAGAGCTACACCTCACCTACCTCAAGTAAGTCTGTGTCGTGTCAGAAGTGGCAGGGAGGGTCACTCAGGTGTCCCCGTGTCCCATCTCCTCTTCCTCTGCTTACGTTGGAGGTTGGACTGGAATAGTTCAGGATTTCCTGTGGTTTTCTTACCGGATCAATGTGGTTCAATAATGTCACACAGCAGGGGTACGTGGGGCTGTGCTTATCCCCCGTCACTGTTCGTCTGCAGGCTCAGCCAGTGCTCCTGACTGCGGTGTCCCTGTGTGTCCCCCACATCAGTCCCTCTCCCTTGGGGGTGCCTTACCCTGCGGGGAGCCCTTCCCACCCTACTGGAGGAGGGGAAGCCAGGAGGGTGTGGGGGGTTCCTTGCTCCCACTCTGCTGCCAGTGCGAGCACAGTTGCAAGTGGGAAAGTTCAGCTGTGCTTGCAGGTCTGCGCCGCCCACGCTGGAGACCATGAGGCCAAAGCAGGAGTGGGAGATGAGGCTGAACAGGATACGAATGACCAAGCAAAGTGTCCGAGTAAGTTCCTGCTGACCTCTCCCACCTAGCAGTGAGCAGTTCTTCACACACACCGTGAGCAGCTCTTCACGTACGCAGTTCCTCCCTTCAGCTCCTCTTCCGTTCTTCTGCAGAGCCAAGTACTGCCGCTTTAGGGCCTGCCACCCCCTGGCTTAGCATGCCCCAAACTTGCTCGTCTTTGATAATGTGCCTGTTTTGTTCCCTCTCTGCTAGGATCAGTTCAACGACCACATCCAGATGGTGAGGAATGGCACAAAGCTGAGCAGCCTCCCCCAGATCCCGACACCGACGCTGCCTCCTCCGCCTTCGGAAGTGAGTGCCTCTCCAGCCCCACAGCAGGGGCATTCCGTGCTGCCAGGCCCTGGCACAGCCTGCCGGGTGCTGTGCGTGTGTGGGATGGCCCATTCCCTCTCTGGGCTTACTCAGGAGGGGAAGGGTCTCCTTTTGTTTCCAGCTGTTGGTGCCTGCAGCTCCCACCTCTCCAGCTGGAGGAGAGGGCACTCGGCTCTGCTTCCAGGTGGTCTTACTCTTAACCAGCCTTTCCCTGTTCCCCTGTTTTTCTTTCTCAGACAGATTTCATGCTGACGGCATTCCAGCCCAACCCATCCCTGACTCCCCGGCTCCCTTTCCCCATTGGGCCCGTGCCCGTCCCCATGGTCATGCCCAGCGCCGATCCTCGGGCGCTCTCCTTCCCTCTGCTCAACCCCGCCATGTCCAGGCCCAACCAGCCCTCGCCGCCCCTGCCCGCCTCCCAGGGGAGGAGCAGCCCGGTGGTGGCCTCGCTCCTGGGCACGCACAGCCCCCACATGGCCCCCGCGGCCTCCATCCCTCCTCCGCCCGGCCTGGGCGCCCTGAACGTCGGCCCCGAGTTCCACCGGCCCCAGCCGGCCGACAAGCTGGAGAAGCTGCTGGAGAAGCTGCTGACTCGGTTTCCACAGTGCAACAAGTAGGTGTTTCTGGGTGGGGCGAGGGCTTGTGAGCGGAATGGGAGCTGGGATCAGGGCAAGGGGGGCTCCTGGTGCCAGCGGCGTCTGCGGGAAGCGAGGCAGGCAGAGGTGGTGGTCTCCATCAGGTTTGCTGTAGTGTCGGGGTGGGGATCACTGGGAGCTTTGAAGGGATATCTGGGCACAGCCAGGAGCCCCCAGCCTGTCTCTGGGGGTTCCCTGCTCTTTCCCCACTGTTCTGGGGAGAGAAGCTCCTCAGCCACATGACTCGCCTCACTTGGAGGGTGGAGGGGAAGCACGCGGCGGCCCCCAGGCAGCGGTGGCTGAGGGGTCGCGGTCTGTGGGGACTGGGAGCTCTTAGCAGGCTGCTGTCCACGCAGGGCCCAGCTGACCAACATCCTGCAGCAGATCAAGACAGCTCGGAGGACCATGGCCGGCCTGACCATGGAGGAGCTGAACCAGCTGGTGGCGGCCAAGCTGGCCGAGCAGCAGGAGCGGGCAGCGGCCGGCGCTCAGGTGGGACAGCGTGGGGGCTGCTGGAAGGGGGGCCTGGGGAGCAGGGAGAGCTGCCCCCCGTCCCTGGCTCCCCAGAGAGCTTGGGCTGTGCGTCAGGGCTGTCCCCTGGGTTCCCTGTCCTGCCGACTGCAGCGTAACCAGGGAACGGTTTTCCCCGGGGTGCCTCGGGGTGACTCCTCCGTCCTTTCCTCCCGGGCTGCTCTGATGTGCCTCCTCTGCCTCGCTGCAGCCTCTGGGCCGGATCAGGGCCCCCATGTTCCCTGCTCCACTGCCTCAGATCAGCACGCCCATGTTCCTGCCCCCGGCGCAGGTGGCTTTCCCAGGAACAGCGTCACATGTAAGGCTGCTTGGCTTCCCTGGGGCGCGGGGAGGGGGGACATGGCCGGGGTGTGCCCGTGGAGCTGGGAGCTCTCCTCACACAGCTCAGGGGCTGCTGAGGTGCTGGGGGGGACTCGGGGCACACATCCTTCGTGTTCCACATGGGAACAGAGAGACACGAGATGTGATGGTGGCTCTCAGAGTGTGATGGGCAGAGAGGGGACTGGGCAGCCCGCGGCCTTGGGCTGCGGCTGAATCCCTGAGCAGAGCTGTGTCTGACTTCCCTGGCTGCTCCTTTCTTTCCCTCACTGCCCATCCCAGAGCCCAGCTGCCTGTAAGCTGTGTCTGATGTGCCAGAAGCTCGTGCAGCCCGGTGACCTTCACCCCATGGCCTGCTCACATGTGCTGCACAAGGAGGTGAGTGTGTGCTGCTGCTCGGGGCCTCCTCCGGCTCCTTCCGAGTGATCCTTCTCGAGTCCTTGTTGTCCTGACACCTTGCCAGGAGAAGGGTACGATCAATAAACAGCTTCCCTGCATCCTGTCATCCCATCCTTTCCGTACTCTTGGCTGGGCCACCCTGCATGGCCACTGGGTGGTGGCTTTAGGAACAGGCTGCCCTTGTGTCCCTGAGCCTGTGCTGTGTCTGAGGGTTAGACGCTGGAGCAGGACAGTCTGGAAGGATCTGGAACACAGGCTGAGGGCAGAGCTGCCACTGCTGCTCAGGTGTCTGGGCTGGGGATGCCAGACAGGAGCTCTTGGGAAGAGGAGGAGACTTTCCTATCCCATGGGTCTGGCACTGGGTCACCTGTGTGGACAACCCCTCATCCCAACAGCTCTGGGGCTGCCAGCAGCGGCCCCTCAAGGAATGGGAACTCATGTTGAGGAGGGCCTGATGGTCCTGCAAGGGTGACAAGGGCTCCTTCCTCATGGTGATGTTGTGATGGAGGCTGCGAGGAGCAAAGGGAACTCTAAAGCGAGTGCTGTGGACAGTGGCGGCACCTTTGGGTTGGGCCAGTGGCTCTTGACTAATTCTCTCTTTCCAGTGCATCAAATTCTGGGCACAAACCAACACAAATGACACTTGCCCCTTTTGCCCAAGCCTCAAATGACGGCTGCTGGGACAACGTGGGCCCCCGGGAGGAGTTGCTGTGAATAGACAGGATCAGTTCTAAGATTTCTACAGTTCTATATTTATACGATCATGTATA
Source organism: Donacobius atricapilla (assembly GCA_013397315.1). Lineage (NCBI taxonomy): Eukaryota > Metazoa > Chordata > Aves > Passeriformes > Mimidae > Donacobius > Donacobius atricapilla. The sequence continues at coordinate 23,539 of WBMY01012095.1, forward strand.
CACATGTACATTTTTATTATATAGGTAATGTGTGTATAGAAAGTCTGTAAACATACAAATTCATAAATAAAGTGTGTATATTATGCAGTGATTTTGCTGCAGCTCCTCATTTCTTAAGCCTTGCTGGCTTCTTCCACATGAGGGTCAGTGTTCCCTGCTTGCTGGGAACTGCCTCAGCCACCTCTTCCCACTGGATCCTACCAGCCGTTCCTCAGGACCAGGTGCCTCACCACCCCACATCCCTGCCAGCCATCACCTGGTTTTTTCCCCTCTTGCCGATGAACAAGTTGCAGATAAAGAGGCGATTTTTTGTGGTCATTTTTTTTTAATGTCATAATAATTTATCGTGTTAACATTCATTGTTCTTACATAGACACTGGGTTACAGAGTACTGGAGCCTCCAGCGACAGCCCGTGGTCCCATCCTGTCCCATCCCATCCCCTGCTGTCACCGGGCCCTGGGGAGGGAGCGGACGGACGCGGCTGCGCTGCAGCTCGGGATAAACCAACCTGGCGAAACTCCTGCGCTCCCCTCTCCTGTACTTCCTCCTGAAGCACGGGCTCGCACGCCAACCCTTTCTCCATGGATTTCGGTGGGATTGCGAGGTGCTCAGCACCGCTGAAAATCTTGCAATGACTCTCTTAAAAATTCCCCCCTCCCGCTTCCTCGCGGTCTGCGGCAGGAATCCGGCACTGCTGGCGGCCCCTCTGCCCCGGGAGGGCAGGGGAGCACCCCGGGAGGGCAGGGGAGCACCCCCGGGGGCTGANCCCCGCCGCAGGCCGGCTCCGCACGCGCTCGGGGCGTGTTTTAAGGCAGTGGTCCACAACAGAGTCTCTGGGGTCCTGGGCAGGCACGAGGGTGGGGGGAGAACGCGTCCCTCTCGCAGGGAGCGGCTGGGCGCGCGTCTGGAGCGAGGCTGGGGCCGGGGGGCTCTGTGGGGGTGAGCGGGGGCAGTGTGGGGGCTGTTGTGGCAGTGCCCCATGCGAGGGCTGGCTGGTCTCCTACGCTGCCCGCGTTTCCTGGCTCCCTCGCTGCTTTCCCAAAGAAACGCTTGGCTGCAGGATTTAGGGAACAAGCTTTATGCTCAGTGATTGCTGGGGCTCCCCATGTTCCTGCCCGAGCCGCTGGCACTGCGGGGCCCCGGCACTGCAGGTATCCCCTCTTTGTTCATGGACGAGCGATGCCTTTGGATTGTGGAATCTCAGTGTTGGAGCTCTTTCCTATCCAGACTGGAGGCAGAAAAGCAGGGGAATACAGCACTACCACTGCCCGCAAGGTCGCGGTGCCTGCTCTGGGGAAGGGACGGGATCCCGCAGCACGGGGAGGAGGGGCTGTCCTCACACACTGCAGAATCCTCCCCGAGCTGCAGGAACAGCACCAGGACAGAGGTGCCTCCTGTGCTCGGGGTCCTCGGGGCCTGTGAGCCACTGCTCTGCGTGCTGCAGCCCTGCACCCCCTCCTCAAGCCGGCTGGGACCCCTCACCATCCATCACATGCTCCCACCAAACAGCCACGGCGTGAGCCCTGGTCCTGCGCAGCCGACTGAGCAGAAGGCTAAAAAGATTAAAAAAAACAAACCCCAAAACAAAACAGGACTGACAGCTAATGTTGGAACAGTGGCTTTCAGGGCTGGAATTAAAAATAGAGATATATGGATATATTGTACAGGTGAGAGGCGGCCGTGGGCTGTACACGTGGGACCGGCTCTGAACACACTCAACGCGCGGCTGCGCTACCAGTGACACGCTTTGTAAAAAAAAAAAAAAATANATGTGTTTAAAAACAAGAAACGCTGCAGTTCCCGCAGCTGCCGCCTGTCCCCAGGATGCCAGGGTGTCTCGCAGCCAGGCCTGGACGTGTGGAGTGAGCAGAGAGGAGCTGCTGTGCCGTGGGATGCGCCGGCGGTGAGGTGGGGGCTGGAGGGGGGGCCCAGGCTCCCCTATGGCTTTCGAAGGGCTGGGTGGGCTGGGGAGCAGCCGCGGCCAGGGCTGGGAACTTCACTCCTGGCACTGGCTTCTGCATGGCAGCCGCGGCTGATGCTGGAAGCGAGGGCTGGGAGTTTCCCATCCCATGCGACCTGGGGATAGGATGGGTGCCTGCTCCTGCCGGTCCCAGGAGGATGCAGGGAGTCCTGGGGCTGGCAGCAGCAGGAGCAGAACTGGGGAAGGCAGGAAAATGCAGGGGAAATGTCAGAGCGAGCGGTGTACGGGCAGTAGGGTGGGAGGGAAAGCCCTGTCTGGGCAGCCCAGGCTGGCCCTGCAGGGCCGTCTCTGAAAAGCCCGAGGCTGGACGGCTCCAGGATGATTCCTGGAGTCTGGCTCAGTGCAGGGAGTCACGGGGGAGGCGCAGCTGCAGCACAGTGCCCTACAGGAGAGCCTGGGCTGGCAGCTTCCCGCTGGGCGAGCTGGAAAGGGGCGCACAGGGATGGATGGGGACAGGCTGGGGACAGCTCATCAGCATCACTCCATCAAGCCAGGCAAGGCTGGGTGGGAGAGCCTGGGACAGCCCTTCCCGTCCTGCTGTCGGAGCAGCGAAGCTGCCGCCAGCCCCTGGGATCAGGCTGCTGCACGCTCCCCCTGCCACGCTCCTGCTGCGGGTGCCAGATGAAGGGAGCCGGGGCCTGGGGCTCCCCTGGCTGCCGGCCCTGACGGACACCGAGCCCCCGAACCCGGGGTCGGAGCTGCCCACGCTGCCGCCGCGCTCCAGCCCCGGAGCAGGGCCCCCGCCCCGCTGCCTCACCTGCGGCCCCGGGGCTGCGCCCGCGCTCCGCCATCACTTCAGCAGCGAGATGTCGTCGGCGAAGTCGTCGTGGTCCCGGCGCAGGCAGCGGAAGCAGCGCCACTGGAACACCATGAGGCAGAGGGGCAGCATGAAGAGGGCGCAGATGGCCGCCATGACGTAGGCGATGGTCATCAGGGTGGACTCGTCCGTCTGCGGGATGTTGTAGCCGCAGTCCTCCATGTTGGAGTGCAGGTGGGGCCCATCCACCGCGGCCGTCCGGAACTCGTCGTGCACTGCGGGCGGGGCAGGCAGGGTCTGGTCACTGCACACCCGCCGTCCCCTCCGAGCCCCCTCCCCGCGGGCCCAGCTCACCGTGGCAGGCGCTGACGGCGAAGCCGATGCGCTTGCGGGCGCGGTCGAACACCACGTAGAAGCCCTCCATGATCACGGCGCCCATGACGGTGCCGGTGGAGGACTGGGAGATGGCGAACTTGTAGCAGTCGTCCTGAGAGGTGGCCACGTCCTCCACCGGGCGCAGGTATTGCTGCAGGGGGACAGGAGCCGTCAGGGAAGGGGGCTGGGGGGCCGCTCTGTCCACCCGCTGCGGTCCTGCCTGCGCTGCCCGCTCCAGCCCACGCTCCCTGGGCAGGGTCTGGCCAGGCCAGCGCTCACCTGGGGCAGGATGGTGATCCGGAAGGACTGGTTGGTGGCCTCCCCCATCAGGTAGAGGGACAGGACTGGGAAGATGTGCCAGGGGGTGGTGCCGACCTGCCAGCAAACCAGCTGCTCCCCCAGCCAGAAGCCATCCGGGAACTTCTCCGTCTACCAGAGGGAAAGGGAAGGTGAGCGGGACCACGCTGGGCAGGCAGCAGAGATGCCAGGCTGGGCAGGGGCAGCCACACTGCCCTGGCCCTGGGCCATGGGGAGGGGACGGGCTCCACTGACCGAAGACGCTGTTTTGATGGATTTCACCGCAGCCTCAAACACCTTCTTCGGCAGCCTGAGGTTGGTGGTCCCGCTGTCCACAATGCTCTTGTCGTAGTTGTACTGCGGGGCAGAAGAGGAGGAGTGGCTCAGGTGCAGGACCCCAGCCCCACGCCCCTCCCAGCCCCCTCTGACCAACGGTGGGTGCCTCCAGTGCCTGCGGGGCAGGTCCACCACGGCCCGCTCACCTCTTTGCAGTCCATGTTCAGGTCCTGCCCGTTGACCTCCAGCTTGACGATGATGACCTCGTAGTACCACTCCTTGCGGATGGGGGTGTACCAGATGTCACCCACGTACAGCGAGCGGTCGATGCCACCGATGATCTGCAGAGGAGACAGAACGGCGCTGCCACCACGCGCTGGCAGTGCCAGGAGAGCCCCCCAGCACCTGTGGAGTGCTCACCATGCTGCCTCCCACCGAGGCCACCGCCTCGGTCTCGTTGGGAGAGAAGCCTGTCCCGCACAGCTGCAGGGAGAAGATGTTGGGCACCCGTGTCTGCTTCACCAGGGAGTCAAAGAAGGGCTCCAGGCTGTCGTCAGGCTGGCGGGAGGAGAAAGCAGAGGCAGGACAGGGATATGTCAGTGCTGTCCCTTCTCCAGGAGCTCTCTGTGCCCAGGGGACTTCCCCTTAACAGGACTTCTGTGCCCCAGGGGGCAAACAGGGACAGGGAAAAGGGCAACCGAAGCGTTTCAGTGCACACACGCAGGACTGCCAGCCAGGACTCACCCGGGCAATCTCGGCATAGGCCAGCCCCAGGATCCCTTCCCAGTTGGAGCCGTTGATGAAGAACTTGTCCGACTCCGTGATGGCAGCGATGTTGGCTCTGACGGTGACGTTGGGGCCGTGCGGGATGGTGACCAGGTCAGTGCCCAGTTCCCCTTCCCACTTGCCCTGGGTGTAGGGCACGTACACCCCCTTCCGCAGGTCGCGGTAGGTGCTGGACCTGCAACGGCGCAAAGGGACGGTCGCACCAGCAGGGTTTGTGTGCGTCCAGGTAGGCCAGAGGCAGGGTCTGCCCAGACCTCCAGCAAGGAGAAGCAGCGTGCCCGAGTGGCTGTGCTCTGTCCCCCCAGAATACTCACAGCTGTCGCTGGTAGTATCTCCGGAGGAAGGGGTGTGGTGCAGCCCCCACAGCGAAGTTACTGCTCCCTGTGTCCACCAGGATATTCAGCTGGAGAAGGAGGTGAGACAAGAAGGCTCATGAGTGCAGCGGGACCTTGTTTTGTTGTGCACAGGGAGGAGAGAAGGAAGTGGTGAAGCAGCAGGCAGCGACATCAGGCAGTTGCACAAAAAGCAAACACCATCCAGCACTGTGCAAACAGAGCATGAGCTCCTCACTCAGCAAGGCCTGCCCTCAGCCCCCAAATCCACAGGCAGGGTTTGGGAAGCACTTGGCAGGTGCCACGGGGCCGGAGAGCAGCAGCAGCAACGCGGGGTGCACAGGTTCTCCTTGCCAGGACGGCAGATTTGCTGGCACAGCCGGTGGGAAGCATCGCTGGTGGGCAGCCCCCACGGATCCCTGCGCCCGCTAATCGCCGCCCATCTGCCGAGCCCCGCTCCCGATTCATTCCTGCCTGGGCAGGATTACCAGGTCTGGCAAACATCCCGCTGTCAGGGCCGGGAGCGGGCCAGCCGGATCCTGCCCTCAGCTGACCTGTGCCCGCGGCCCCGGCGGGCAGCGGGGCGGGATGGCCGGGCTGGGATGGTCTGCGTGGGATTGTCCCGGTGGGACCGCACAGGTGGGATTGCCTGGGTGGGATTGTCCCGGTGGGATGGCCCGGGTGGGACTGCAGGGTGGGATTTCCCGGGTGGGATGGCCCGGGTGGGACTGCAGGGTGGGATTGCCCGGGTGGCATTGTCCG
>WBMY01012095.1:36285-68274 GCA_013397315.1 Donacobius atricapilla
TGGCCTTTTTTTTTTTTTTTTTGTTAATTCTTCAGAGTTTCCCTGGGACCTCAAGACTGTCAAAAAATGTGTACCTGGATGTTGAAGCCCTGGCAGGCAGCTTTGACTTTGAGGTAAGACCGCGGTGGTGGGACGGGCAGGGGAGGCTGCCCAGGTGGGAGAGGAGCTGTGGCAGGGGATGAGAGCGCAGGAATGGTGCCAGAGGGATGTTTCCTGTGTCACGCGGGAGCAGGAGCAACCTGGAGCAGAGTGATGGGGAGGAAGGCCCAGCAGCAGGGCTGGGGGCTGTGAGGAGCCAGATGTGGCCCACAGGCGACAGTGGGGTGGGCTTTGAAGGGAGGTCTGTGCTTGGAGTGGTTGTGGTTTGGCAGCTGGGACTCGAGGAGACATCCTCACAGGCTGCAGCTCTGCTTCGTCCTCAGGTAGGGAAAATAAAGCCAGGCAGGTGCAGCGGGCAAGGGGAAATCTGCTTTTCCAGGGAGCGTCAGGAAAAGGGTCTGGGGCCAGCGGTGCCACCGCGCTTGGTGTGGGAGGAAGGCTCGATGAGGAGGAGGCACTTCCATTCTGCACGGTGTTTGTCAGGGGCTCTGGAGGGGAGGCTCCTCGTCAGCTGAAGCTGCAGTGCTGCTCTGGGAGAGGAGAGGAGAGGGGAGCGTCCTGTGGGAACGCTCTTGCGCTGGCACTCGCCTCCACAGGGATCTTCACGTGGCCGCTTTTCTGTGGCAACACAAACCCTGTTTTTCTTTCTTCTTGCCCTGCTGATCAATCCCGTGGCTGAGAGGCAGAGCATTCAGTGCACCCAAGGCCTTGTGCAGGCTGCGCTGTGCTTTCCCTGCGCTTCCTTAGCTGGGATCAGGCTTAAGATGACAAGGGCACAATGGGAAGTGCGTTGTAAGCAGCTCTGGTGATTTGGCCCGACTGTTTGTGCTGACATTAATCCTTTCTCACCGCTTTGAAAATCCTGTTCCAGTATCTGAAAGGCAAATTAATTTCTTTTAAAGTGTTTTAGAGTATTTCCCTTATCCTTTTCACAGCACACGAAAATTAAGCTGTAAAGTACTTTGCTGGAGAACCTATTCACGGTGCTGGGCAGGATCTGCAAAGGCTTATGCTAAAGTGGATGTGACAAAGAGAGCCCTGACTCTCTCATCTCCAGACAACAAGCAGCCTGTGGGGGCCCAGTTCCTCGCTGAAATGTTAATGTGTGCAGGAACAAAGAGCTGTCTTGGCATTTCAGTGCCGCGGGGACGGGGCTTCGGGAATCTATTATGGAATGGCAATTGCTGCCCAACAGCCAGGCTGTTAACCCAGATGGGTGATAGCCTAGTCCTGATAAGGCAGCAGTGCCCTGGCTGGAAAATGGAATTCTCCTGTAGCTCCATGAGATGGCAGTAGAAAAGCATTCCTAGGAGTGAGCCCCAGCCTGCTCCCGAGCCTTTCTCCAGCTTCCTTGCAGAACAGGAGACAAGGGTTTGTGTAGCAAGTCCTGAGGGGGGAATCTAAGCAGTAGCGGGTGAAATCATGAAAAAGCTGGCCTCATGTAGCCCGTGGTCAGGGTTGAATGCCTGTGTTCAAAGGAAATAGGAGGTTTGAGTGACTTGCTGAGCCGGGATGTTGGGTGGAGTGGAGGCAGCACCAGACACGGCTCACAGGGAACCCAGAGCTGGGAAGAGTCTGGGGGAGCAGCGAGCTCATGGAGCTGGCCAGCAGGAAAAGCAGCAGTGGAGCACCCAACAGCTTGATGTTTGGGAATCTGGGCCTGTGAGCTCCCAGGAAAGCCGTTCAGCTGAAGAGCTTTCTGCTCTAGGCGTGCTGTGGTGCGTGGTGACCTGTCCCGGGTGGGCGAGTACTCCAGCTGGGGAGGGTGGTGTGGGGAATTCTGCAAGTGGCTGTGTCCCCCTGCCTAGGAGAGCAGCAAGGAGGAGCAGGAGGACCGTGGCAGCCCATCAGCTGGTGCTGCTGGTGCTGCTGAAGCTGCTCCCCAGCCCCACGGGAGCCCTGAGGAGGAAGCTGCCAGCCTGGGAGAGGTGACAGTGGCTCCCTGGCATCCCCGTCCTGCTTGCACAGTGCCACCCGGGCTTTGCATGCAGTAAAAATGTGGTGTCGTGGTGTTCTGCTCGGCTTCTGTCTGTTGTTGGTGGAAGTTTAATGCTGATCACTGGGAATAATGATTTGAGAGGCAGGATTTTCCCGTCAGTTAGTGCCACTCAGGGCAGGTAGAATGTTACAGCTGGTGAAAAGGTCACCCAAAGCCAGCCGTAACCCAACTGGCTTGTCCAGCTCGGAAATCCATAGAAAATCGATAGTCTGTTGTTGCAGGAGGAAAAACCTCCCTCCTCCTCCCCCGAGTGTCTGACTGGCACGGTTCTCTCTTCTGCAGAGTTGCATTTGTGATCATCAAGGTGTGAGGCTAACAAAAGGTTTGCCTGTAGTTGTCATTAAAATAGGATTCTGCCAGCCAAAGAGATTATTCTGGGATATTTTAGTAGCTGAGGTGAACTTGCCTGGAGAGAAGTCCTTTTGTGTGCACACCGTTGCTGGTGCATTGATATATTTTGGTGTGTGTGTGTGATCCTGTGTTCAAGCACCAGAATCCTGACTGGCCTCATTTGGGATATCCTGGATGCTTCCAGGGCTCCTGGTGGGATGTCCTCAGGAGAACTCTGAAGCAAGTTGTCCAAAAGGAACATAACTTTCCAGCCACCCTAATCCCCGTAGAAGGGGAAGCACGAGGGTGACTAAAGAAGTTCTTGCCCACCTTTCTCTGGGTCCTGGCATCCCCCAGGAGCCTCGTGTGGCTGGTTGGTGACTCTGGGAACCTCTGCTGGACAGGGGCTGTGAGCTGTCAGCCCCAGGGAATTGCAGATGAGGCCCGGAGCTGCAGGATTTTTGGGAAGTGCCCAGAGTTGGACTCCTCTGTCCTCTCCGTCCTGCTGGATGCTCGCCCGGCCCTGGGGAGGTCTGGCAGAGCAGCGACACACTCAGAACGTGCTCCTGGAGTGCTGCAGCCCCGGGCTGGGAGCTGACAGCGTTCCAGAGGCACTCTGATAAAAATACACCGCTAAAATATGCGCTCAGTGTACAGAACACGCCGTGCACAGGATGCAGGGAGTGTTTGACAAGACACCGCGGCATTAATAAAACAGCGAGGAAGTGGGACGTGCGAGCAGGTCCGTTTGCATGCTGATGAGGGAGCCTTCTCCTGGCTACTCCCCTCTCCATGGGCAGTGTTGTGGCCTCCCCGCTGCTGGGAGAGGCAGTTGAACCTTTGGGTGACTAAGCTTTAATTTTTGGGGTTGTTTTTTCCCCCATCTCTCAGCCTCCTGTGTTAGTCACGGGCTCTTTCCGAGCTCTGAGTGGTGCCTTCAGTCAGTGGCCACCCTCCAGCGTGTCCCACTGGGAGGTGGGATGGTGATCCTGCCTGCTCTCCTCTGCCTGAAATGTCAGGCAGAAGCGAAATGTCCTGTTGTGGTCTCTTACAAATTTCCATCTCTCACTGAACAGATCCAGTGTGGAAGCATAAATGGGCCTGCTGTGGGGCACGTCGGGTGCTCGCAGGGGCTGGTGGCCTTGCACAGCCACTCTTATCCACTGAGACCCTGTGAATAAAAAGGCAACAGATCAAAAAAAGTCAGAGCCCAAGAAATGAATGAGGTTATGTCAATGGAGTCCCTTGCCTTGGAACGGGACTGTGTCAAACAAGTCTTGAAGTCACCCAAAGATTTGTGATTTTGCTGCTTGCTGTAGGAGAGCCTGTGCTGTTCCTGACTGCTGCATCCCCCAGAGAGAATATTGGGTCTATAATTGTGTTTGACTTGCTGCCTAGAAGGAGTCTTTAAAATCGAGACATCCTGAAGAAGTGCCAGAGTCTTCCTTGGATTCTGGTGCTGCGTGCCCTCCGTCTCCGGTTCAGATCCTCGCCGGAGACGCTGACAGCAGCCTGTCTGCCCAGAACAAGGAGCAGGAGCTTGCTGGGGATGAAGCTGGGGACAAAGAAGATGCCGAGGTGGAAGGAGATGCCTCTGCAGCTGAGGAGCTGCCTCAGTCTGAGGGGGAAAGGAGCGCCGCAGGGCCGGAGGTGCCCGGCTCTCCTGGGCAGCCCCGAGCCGCGGCTGCGGAGGGGCCCGGGGCAGAGCAGCTGGCCAGCCTGGCTGCCACTGCTGACACCGTGTCCTGTGCACAAAAGGCCCTGGATGAAGAGAGGGAAGAAGCAGCAGCTGATTCAAAATCGGAGGACAGGCTGGATGATGGCAAAGTAAGAGGCCTGCCCGTGTGGTTTTGGTGTTGCTGTCCCCGTCGTCTCGTCAGGCCCTGACTCAGGAAAGCTCTTGGAGCACTGTCTGCTTTTCTGTGAGGCCAGTCCAGGCGCTTTCCTGGTCAGCAGGACGGTCATTCCTGGGGGGGCGTGAGTGCTCTGAATTCCCAGATGGACATCTTCAGGACTGAGCTGGGCAGTCATTCCCCCTGCACGCACCAAGTGCTGCCCAAAGCCACCGGCAGGCAAAACCCTCGGCTGCGCCGCGTGTTTTGAGTCTGGGAGGAGGAACAGTCTCAGCTTCCAGTGCTGCCGTCTGTCCTGGGCGAGCGGGGCTGATAATGAAGCTCGTGCCGAGCCCAGCTGTCCGTGCTGCTTTGTTTCTCTCCTTCTGTTGTTTCTCTCAGCTTGCTCAGAGCTGGGGCAGACGTGTAAGGAGCCGCCTGGCGCCGCGTTCGCGGCTCCGTGTGAGGTGCGAGGTTGGAGTGGGGAAGGACAGAGCCCCAGGGCTGGTTCAGGAGCTGGAGCTGGGAGCACAGAACCTCCCAGTCCTCCCGCTCTGGGAGGAGAGCTGGCCAGAGTGCAGGAGCGGGGCTTGGGCTGGGTGTCACACGCTGCCCGTGGCCTGGCCCTGCAGCTGCGCTGCCAGACACGTGCTGTCCGCTCGTGCTCACGTTCCAGAGTAGGATCCGAGCCAGAGTACGGGATCTGATGAACGATCTCTCTCCAATCTGGCTGCCTTCCTGCTGATTTTGATGATTTCTCAAGTTCACTGATGCGTAATGTCTGTGAGAAATGATAAACTACAAAACTGAGCCTGGAAAACACGCTCTGTCCTGAGGAGCTGAGGCCGTTTCTTCCCCAAACTCCTCTGTGGGCTCTGTGCACCTGAGTTGTTCTGCTGAAGTCAGCAGGGCCACAGGGGGTTCCCATCGAGCAGTTCCTCCAGCTGCAAATGGCTGGGAGTGCAGGAGCCCTCGCTGCACTTAGGCACAGCAAAGTGGAATTTTAAAGTGCTTTTACGGCTCCGGTGCTGTGCTGCGTGCTGGGCTGGGAGCTCTGAGAGCTGCAGAGATCCTCACAGATGGAGAGGAAGCAAATGCCTTTTATCAGCGGTGTTTGAAGAGCACTTCTCTGCCCTCCCCAGCCCTGCCCTCCTGTGAAGTGGTGTTTTGTGCTTGTCCTGTGGCTCACGCATCCTTGGTGTCTTCCCCGTGATGTTCAGTCACCTTTCCTTCCCTGAGAGAGGCCACACTTGTGTTGCCAGTAGCAGTTGCTGTGCTGGGAGCGCCCAGGTGAAGCTGCAGGGGTAGGACATGGACAGGCTGTGATGTGCTTTTCCTCTCAGCTTTCAAAGGCATCCGGGGCCAGCAGCTGTGAGCAAGACTTGCCTGTCTCCAAGTGCTGCGACCAGGAGGTGGCTCAGCCTGTGGTGAGTCACCAAAAGCTCCTTTTCCCTTGGGTGTGAGCGCCAGGTTCCTCTGGGATGGTGCAGTGCCCTCCCAGCTGTGTGTGGCACAGGCCAGCAGTGCCACCTGCACCTCGCAGGCTGGGGCTGTGGGTGAGGTAAATGTCCCTGGAAAAGTAGGTCACGTAGAGCTGGGAGTGTACTTGGATAATTGCAAAAAGGAAAATAAAAAGAAACGTAAGAACTGTGCTTTAGGGGCTGGGCAGCTTTTGCTGAGGGGGGGGGGTGTGGCTGGAGACCCCTCTGCACAGGGTCCCCGCAGGAGAGCAGAGGGGAGGGTGGCCCTGGGCTGGGGGGAGATGCCCATCAGCATCTCTTCATCTCCACAGGAAGCTGCCATTGCCATCTGCCAGTGGGAGCAGAGGCAGCGTGGCCAGCAAATGGCTGAGAATATCATTATTTACTGCCTCGGTACGAGCCTGTGCTGCTGGCAAGTGGCTCTGCCTTGTGTGGGCACGAGCGTGCAGGGCCCCCGAGGCTGCCAGGAGCGGGGATTGTCTGCAAGGGTGAACAGCTCCTGGGGGCTGGCTGCGAGGAAAGAAATCCCTGGAAACGTGCAGCAGGATGACAAAGGGGAGCAGGATAGGCTGGGGAAGGTGCACCCCCTTTGGAAAGAGATCCCTGGAAATGTGCAGCAGGATCACAAAGGGGAGCAGGAGAGGCTGGGAAAGGTGCACCCCCTTTGGACAGAAATCCCTGGAAATGTGCAGCAGCATCACAAAGGGGAGCAGGAGAGGCTGGGGAAGGTGCACCCCCTTTGGACAGAAATCCCTGGAAATGTGCAGCAGGATGACAAAGGGGAGCACGAGAGGCTGGGAAAGGTGCACCCCTTTGGATGTGCCTTGTGCCACCCTCGCCTCGCCTGCTAAGGTTGGCAGCGTGGGAGGGTGCACTGGGAGTGTGACAGTGCCCCCCCCGTGTGGCACTGGTGTCCCCTGGTCCCACGGGGAGGGAAATCAGTGAATCCCCAGGGAAGGGAAATGCTGCTGAGCTGCTGTCAGTGGGGTGGTGAGCGAGGATTCCGAGCTGTGTTGGGATATTGGTCTCAGCACCTCTGGTTGCTCATCAGAGGCTGATCCTTTCTGCTTTCTTTCTTTAGGGCTTGGACTTGAAGAGCCAGCTCTCCGAGGAGGTTCTGGATGTGGGGACTGTGTCTCCTGATTTGGACAGCCCCGGGTGCAAGGTCAGTGCTGTGTGAGGGGTCGGGGTGACCTGTGAGCAGGCAGGTGGAATCCTGAGCTGTGGTGCTGTCAGGCTTTGCAGAGGTGAACAAGGGTCGGTGTGTGAAGTGCCAGGAGTCACGGCAGCACCACCAGTGCATTTTTTTTTCTGCAGAGAGGAGGTGCAGGTGGCTACACCTGAACAAAACCCTGAGCAGAGGTGGCTGGAGGGGTGTGCACAGGCAGGCTCCCCTGGGTGCTCTCCCTGCCCCAATAGGAGAGCCAATAAATTACTTTCCTGGGGAATGGAGGAAGTAGAGTCCATTTTCCCTTTTTTCTTTTGTGAGCGTATTTGTCCTTTTCTTTCTCTTAAGCAGATGGGAAGGATTTGTGTGGCAGAACACGATAGAATCAATGGGAGGAAAAGGAGGCTAACTCCCTCTGACAGATTTTGGTAGAGGGAAGCTTATTTTTAAGCATTTGGTTGTCTTGCCTGCTTTAATGCAGGGGGAAGAGGGGCTCCTTTCAGTGAGTCTGTGGCACATGGAGTGCATGTGTGCACATGTCTGTGTCAGCCTGGGATGCAGCACTGACCAGGCGGCTCTGCCTGCAGATTGCTGTGCATCCCTGCCTTATCCTTGTCTTCTCAGCGTGGTTCTGGGCTGACTTGCTCAGCCCCACGTTCCTCTGGAGCCCCCCCGCTCCATCTCGGTGCTGGTTGGAGGCAGGATCCAGGATCCAGCTGGGGTTACTCAGCCTTGCCCTGATTGTGAGCGGATCAGCTGCTCTGGAGGAGAGACCCTGGGTGGCAAACTCCCCACCTGTCCAGCGGAGAGGAGCAACCCTGTTTGCAAGGTTGTGCCTGGAGAATACACCTGTCCTCTCGTGCCTAATAATGAGCCTAATCAGATGTGAGAGGAAAACAAAACATATGCCTGCTGTGCTCCCCCTCTCCCTCCCCGCAGCGCAGGCACTGTGCATGCAAATGCTGCTTGGAGCAGCCACGTTTGGGTTTATTACAGCCCTGTTTGGGGAGAGCTGGGTGTGAAATGGTGCTCCCTGCAGAACTGCAGCTGCTCTTTTGTGTCTGTGCACGGAGGCTTGGCTGCAACGGCTCGGGGTTGTAGGAATGTGCCATGCGAGGAGCTTGCCTTGCTTTGAATGTTTTGGCAAAATAGTCTGTGGCTAAAAAAATATGAAGATAAAAGACGCCTCTGGCAGCTCTGTGAGCACAGAATTGGAGGGGTTTTGTTGGTGTGTTTTGGCAGGAGCTGTGGTGGCTGCAGAGGCTCTGTGGGATGTGTCCTGCTGGACTGGGAGAGGAGAGGCTGCCCCTTCCCTTCCCTTCCCTTCCCTTCCCTTCCCTTCCCTTCCCTTCCCTTGATGCAGAACTGTGGAATCACAGAATGTCCCGAGTTGGAAGGAACCCACAAACACCATCAAAGTCTAACTCCTGGCCCCACACAGACACCCCCAAATCCCACCCTGTGCCTGAGGATGCTGTCCTGGAGCTCTGGCAGCCCCGGGGCTGTGACCATTCCCTGGGGACCCTCTGGAAAAAGGCAAACCCGTCCCAAGCGCTCAGTGCTGGCACCTTCAGCATGATGTGAGCTGATGTGAGGTGGTCCCTTGGGATCGGGGCTGTGCAGAGGGAGGGGGCGGCCCATTATCTGTCACCCCTGTGTTCACACAGCTGGTTCTGTGTCGTGAGCATGTGAAATGTCCTCCGGGGATGCAGCTGGGTGGAAAACCGAGCTGCCGGGGGTTCTGGGGCAGCAGGAAGGGCCAGGATCTGATAATTCCACGGACAAGGTTCAAGATCTGCCCTTGTTCCCTGCAGATGGGGGCTGTCTGCACCTTCCAAACGTGTCCAGAGGTTCCTGCAGCCCATTCCTAGCGAGGGACTGCCCTGTTGGCAGAGGGGCTGCAGGAGCCCTGTGCTTGAGCTCAGAGGAGTTACCCTGTGAGCAGTTTCGCTCTTTCCCTCCCCATTTGTCTGGCTCCTTCCCGTTCCCGGGCAGCGCTGACAGAGCCCATTTGGAGCGAGGAAACATTTGCTGAGCTCCTGGGTTCTGGGGAATTGGAGTCATCAGTTACAGGGGCAGGAGGGGGCTGGGGCTGGGGGGCTCTGCCCAGCCTGATGTGATGGAAGGTGACAGCACTTGCAGGGAATCCTTCTGCCATTTGCTCTGCTGAACATTTGCATGAATTACTGCGGGTTTAATTCTGCCTCGTTTTAGCCCTGCTCCACACACGGCCCTGCAGGGCAGGGGCTCAGCTCACCTGCTGGGGTCCCCAAAAATTTATGAATGGGCCCTCCCTGCTTCCTGTGGGGCTGACAGGTGAGGAGGTAATCCTCCCCTTCCTCAGGTGTCCCTGCTGCAGGGGCAGAGGGATCTGGGAGCAGTCAGCGTGATGTGGGATTGTAAAACTGTTTCACATTCAAATATTTTCTATTCGTATTTCAAGTATTTACTATGCCATAAACGAGCCAACTGAATGCTCGGTGTGCTGCCAAGGGGCCTGGATTGCTCATGTGTCCTGCAGTCAGCAATCCCTGGACTGGTGACTGTGCAGCCCATCACACCCTGCCTAGAACCTGGATGGGAGGCAGGACTGAGTCCTGATGTGATTTTTGGGCCCAGACAATGCATCCTTTGCTTCATTGCCACAGCACTTTGTGTGTGTGACCTTTCTCTTTTAGGAGATTTCTCTCCTGTGCTTTCCAGGGGGGTCAGCGTGATGTGGGATTGTAAAATGACCTTCAGGAAAGAGAAGCCAAACCTGTACCCCAAGTCCTTAGTGCCGGCAGGGAGCTCACCTTTTGTCCTGAGAAAGCTGAGCTCCCAGGCCTCCCCTTGTGCTTCTGGAAGGATTCCTGGGATGGGTGGAGACCCTTGGATACCCTCAGGAGAGGAGCCTGGGACATCCAACGTTCTGGAACAGCCTGTGGGTGCCATGTGGCCCAGCTGATTCCATGGACCTTCAGCAGAACTCCTTTGAGGTCTTTGATGGTGAGGGAGCCACAAACTCCACCCTGTTTGCTTTTACCTGCAGGCCCAGGAGCTGGGAGAAGAGGAAAAAGACCAAAGCAAAGCCAGTGTAGAGGAGGAGCAAAGCAAAAGAACAAAAGCTGCTGAGAGGTATGGTACAAAGAGAGGCACGGGGCGTGTGGGCAGCTCCAGCTCCTGCTGCCTCTCCTGCCTTGCCCTCCCTGCTGTGCTCCCGGCAGCCTGTCCAGCTGTGCCTGTACAGCACCCCCAGGTGCTGCAGCCTCTCCCAGGGCCTTTCCCACTAAACCTCTCCCTTCTCCTGCTGCCTCCTCAGCCCTGTCTCAGCAGGTTTCAGCTTCTGGCTGGGCGGGCAGTGGAAGCGCTTGCCCGTCCTTTCCCTGGGGCTGCCCCAGCGGTGGCTCTGCCCTCTGCCTCCCTCACAGCTCCCGCTGCTCTTGCCAGGATGGGCTGAGCCTTGTGCTGGGCGCTGGGCTGTCCGACAGGGCAGCTGTGGCCGCTGGCATTGCCCGATGCCAGCCTTCCTCACTGGTCCCGCTGGGCTGAGCCTGTGGCTAAAGGCTCCCGGGTGTTCCTGATGCCAGGAGAGCCCAGCTGTGACGGGAGCAGTTCTCTCCCTTCCTCAGAGGTGGCATTGCCCAGGTGTGGGCATTAAGCTGGTTTGTATCCTGGTACGTGGGCAGATCACCAGCAGTTATCCCAGGAGGAATGCTGGCTTCCAGACCCCAGTTATCGCGAGGACTGGGCTGTCTAGGGCAGCTCTTTTCAGCCTCTTTGTTGAGAACAGTTGGAATGCTGTTCTGAGCAGTGAGCTGTGCTCCCTCCAGCTCCTGCTCCTTGGAGAGCCCCAGCCTGGCATTTCCAGATGAGTTGTGTCAAAGCTCTTGGCCTCCACACAGAGTTGCACGTTCTCCAGGACACTGGGAACCAAGGAGCTGCTGCCTGTGCCAGGAAAATTCATGAGCAGAAGCTGCAGTCCATCTTAATGACTGGCTTTGTGGGATTTGCAGCCTTGTTCTTGGAGGAGCTGATCATGTGAGGGTCTCCAAAAACGTGTTCTGCCCGCAGGAATTGTCTCCTTATCACTTGGTTCCTTCTGAGCATCCTCTCTTTCTCTCTGCCTGTGAAGCCGCTTGTGCTTGCCTTGTCTCTCTCCTCTCTGTGCTCCTGAGATGAAGTAGGAGTGCAGATACAAGCATGCCTGCCAACACTTCCATCTGTAATTTGGACAGCAGCGTGAGTATGGCTGGTAGGGCTGACACACCTTGGGGCCGCTCTCCAAGGGCCTGGAAAGAGTGGAAGGGATCCAGCACTCTGACTCTGACATCCATTGCATCCTCACTGCCTGTTAGTCCAACGTGAGATGGTGGGACTGGTGTGGAGCTTCCCTGTGGCTCCACAGCAGCCCCGTGTTGGCCAGGCAGCTCCTGGCATGCCTTGCTCACCTTTGCATCCTTGTGCGCCTGCAGCAGCCGCTTGACTCTGACCTGAGCTGATCTGATCTTCTGTCCCCTCTTTTGTGCTGCCAAGTGGGAGGGATCTCGGTGCTTGTGAGACACCAGTGGAGCGTTTTGGGTTAGAGAATCCCGACGGGGCGGAGGCTGTGGGGCAGGAGGAGGCAGCCCTGCATAGCCTGGAGGATCCCCAGGAGCTTCCTGCCCCACAGAGCGTGTAAGGGCTTCCCGTCGGTCCCCGGTGGTGTGGCCGTGGCAGCTCTGGTCCTGCTGTCCCCCCGTGGTGGCCGGCGCCGGCGTGTGCGGCGGGAGCTGCGGTTCCTGGGCACGGCGGTGTCCGGCAGCTCCGTGGGCACGTGCCAGCAGCCCTTCCCCTGCCAGGGTGCCAGGCGAGCAGCCTGTGCTGGGCAGGGCGGGAGCAGCAGCTCAGCCTCGGGCTCTGTGGCTCAGCACTCCGTGGGGTGAGGGAGAGCTGTTTGCTTTGTCCTTGGGAGAGCCTTCCCCGCGCCGGTGCCGAGGCTGCGAGTGCTCACCCTCCCCGAGAAACACTTCCCCACAGAACTTCTGAGCGGTGCCGAGCTGGGGGGAAGCGCAAAAACCCGTCAGTTCACCCCGTTTCACAGCCCCTGGGCACGCTGGTGGCGCTGAAATAAGGAGGTGAGAGCCCAGCTCCTGCCCAAGCCGCAGTTCTGCGCTGCTCCTTGGGTGGCATTTGTGGATTCCTACCTGCAGCTCCCTGGGACAGAGGAGCTCAGTGGATGTGAGTGTGCTGAGTTGGCATTCCGTGCCAAACGACTCATCAGCAGATGCAGCTGGAAAAATGAGGCAGCGTGTCTCTGGGGACAGGGTGGTGGGGAAGGAGTCTCAGTTCTGAAAGGAGCTGTGGTGCTGTGTAAACCTGTGTGTGCTGCCTGGGTCTCCTGAGCAAAAACTGGGGCAAGAGGAACAGCGTGATAACCAGGTGGAAGTGGCTGGATTGCTCTGCAGGGCAGCACGATAAAGGACACCTGCTGCAGGTGGTGTTATGGGGGGCACCGGGGAAGGGGAACTGTTCCAGAGCCCCACTACTTCCCTCGGTCTTGCTCTTTTTGCTAATGGCTGCAGAAATGACCTTTTCTCTCCTGACTCGAGGCTGAATAACTGGGGCTGTTATTTCCCTGATTCCTGGCAGAAGTCCCTCTGCCTTGCACTGCCAGTCTCACAGCATGGTGAGACCTTCCTGCTCCAGCCTTCACTAGCAAAGAACAAAAATGTTTCTTCCTAGACTAATCTCAGTTTTCCCCTCCTTCCCCTTTAGCTTCTCTCAGACTTATAATTTCGCTGCTGTCTGTCTGAAAAAAAAGCTTAATTAGAACCAGATTGGGTTTGAATTTTTGGAGTGCTGAGGGCTTTCTGCTGCCTGGAGCTGGCAAATTCCCAGCACACTTTAGGTTGCAATTGCAGGAAAATACCTGGTCCGTGAGAAGCACCAATCCCTGGGCTGGGAGCAGCTACTGATGGCATCTGCTCCTGTGCCTGGCAGCCTGGCCAGGGTTTTTCAAGAGAGATTTTATTGACCTCACAAGGTGAGCTCTGGTGGGCCAAAATCAGAGTTATTTAGGCTTGGAGTGCAGCTGGAGCTGAGTTCAATTTATCAGTTGGAGATTCTCTGGGAGTCACCAAGAGGATCCTCACGATCCACCTGAGGTCAGCAGTGGAGCTTCTGGAGTAGGTGGCTCTGAGATTTTTGGTTTGGAGTTGATGCTCCGTGGAGGAGGTTCCTGTTCCTTTTATGTTACTCTGATTTCTGTCACCCTTTTGCCAAAGGAGCTTTTTCTCCTTGGTAGGCAACCCGAGGAGGAAATCGAGCAGTCCTTGAACCAGCCTAATGAAGAATCCCTGGAGGAAATAGTCAAGGAGGTGGAGACAGAGCTGGAGCAAGAGGAAATACATTTATTTCAAGCAAAGGAGGAGAAAATTCAGCAATTCCAGGAGGAGATGAGGCAGAAGGAGGAGGAGGAGGAAGCTGAAAAGCTTCATCAGCAAAAAGAAAAACCCCTCAGGTACTTTCCTATTTTACTCCATCTCCTGCAAGCCTTTCCAAGGCGGGGTTTCATTGCTGCTGGCCACAGACCGGTGCTGCTGCAGGCACCACCTGAGAAGTGGGGCTGCTTGGCAGAGCTGGGGGAAAGGAGCAAGATCTGGGCTCTCAGGGGGAAGGAGGAGGAGGAGGGACGGTCTTTGGCACAGAGAGTTGTGTGCACAAGGATCTGCAAACCCTGGCGTGGACCCTGCCCCGCTGGCAGCTCGGGAAAGGGCTGTCCCACCCTGGCAGGAGTGGCAGGAGAGCGTCCTGCAGGGTGAGCTGTGATCCCACACACACACACACACAGAGCTGTCGGGGATGGGTAACCGGGGAGAGGTTTCCAGCTCGGTGCTTGGAGCTCTCCCACCTGGCAGCTGTTCAAACCCTGGGCTAAATGGTGGGAATAGGGCTGGAAATGGGAGCATTAGAGGAGATGAGGTTACCCCAGAGGAGCTGTCTGGAGTTCTGGTAGGGGATATTTTGCAGAGGGACTTCCAGACAAGGCTCCTAGCGCTAGGGCAGGGATGGCTGTGGGACAGCAGGGTCTGAGAGCACTGCAGGGGGTGCAGCAGCACTGGCACCTGTGTGCTTTGCCTGGGGGAATTTTTCTCTTGAGGCTTTTGTATTATCTTGCTGGACTTGATGCTTGTGTTCTGAGCAGCCAGAAACAGCATCTTGACGTGAAACATCGTGGGGATGCAGTCTGGGGGTGAAGGAAGGTGCAGAAATGGCACCTGAAGGTGGAAAAAAAATGTAGCAAAAGGTCTAATATGGAACTATTGAGCTTGCAGACGTGCTGATGCAGCCAGGTACCTTGCCTGGGAGCCTGCATCCATTTAATGAGAGTTGATTTCACTTTCCTGCAAAAATAAAAAAAAAAAAGAAAACAAACAAACAAACAAAAAAGAAGTGTAAACTGTGATGATACAGCAAGTTTTAAACCCACACTGCTCAGGTGTGATGTTGGGGTTGCATCTCCTGTGCCAGCAGCAGGTCCTGCAGATGTGTGTGGGGGAAATGATTGTGTCACCACCGCCAGTGAGATCCCCAGCTGGGCTGAAGCCCTTGGTGAGGTGACTAGGAGATATTGAAGCCTCCCGAACCTATTTTCTTCCTTTTTATTTTCTATTTCAGCACTCCAGAGGAAGATTTGGCAAAATCTGAGCAGGAAGAGCTGCTTCTCAGGGAGGAGAAAGCCGAGAGACTGGAAAAGCTGCGAGCCCAAATCGCCTCAGAGATTGAGGCAGAGGAGGAGAGGATGAGGTGAGAGGTTCATTCCTGCGGGTCTGGAGTGCTGGTTTGGGAGGGGAGGGTCGGGCACGTCCCCAGCAGGTGCCCAGAGGGAGGTGCTGCCCTGGCAGCAGCTCCGAGCCCCCACGGCCCAGTGCTGGATCCCCATTTCTGCGCTCTCGTTGCAAACCCGGCAGGGCAGAGCAGGAGGCCACGCTGCAGAAGCTCAGGGAGGAGTGGGGAGCCCAGCAGCTGGTGGAGCAGGAGAGCCTGCAGAGGAAGCAGCAGCTTGCCTTGGAGGAGATGAAGCTGGCGGTGGAGGAAGCCCGGCGGAAGGAGACGAGCGAGCTGGAGCAAGAGAAGGAGCAGTTCCTGAGCGAGCTCAGGGAGAGGTTGGACAGGGAGAAGAAGAAGGTGAGATCTTCACTGGTCTGTTCCTGCTCACCTGGCTGGCCTGGCAGTGCAGTGTCGGGATTAACGCACTCTGCAGTGCTGTAGTGACAACTCGGAGCACCAAGGGGAGATGCAGCTGGGCTGTTGGAGGCACAGGGAGGTGGGCAGAGCACTCCCCCAGTTGTTACTCCAGTGGTAATTAACTAACAATTATTTCAATGGCCACTCTGCATCTGAAGACAAGATGAGGATCACGGTGTGTCTTGTCAAGCCAAACTGAGCCCTGTTATCAGACCAGAACTAAACTGAGCCACTTCATCAGCTCCCAACACCTCTTTGGCTGCTGCTTTAGGCCTGCAGGGACCTGGGGAGCCCTTCAACGGAGCAGTTTCCAATCCCTCCAGCACAGCATGACAGGGATTCATCGAGATCCCCTGGCAGGGAAAGCACAGAGAGAGTAAAGGCACCTCGTAGTGATCCCGTTTGGAGCTGGGGTTACTGCTGTGCTTTTTGGTGCTTTTGGCTAGAATTTAACTGCAAATGCACCTTGTCCCCACACGAGGAGGTTTCCCAGCAGACTGTTTTGCTCTGTTTCCGTAGGCAGCAGAGGAGCTGGAAGAACAGTTTGCCAGTGAGCTCCAGCAGCTGAAGTCTGCAGCAGAAGAGAAGCACCATGAGGTGAGGATGGTGCTCTTAGAATGTAAATTGTTGGGTTTTTTTTTTAACACACGCTGTCACCAAAGGTGGCCAGGGAGGGTGGCATGAATTCCTTTTCCCCTCCCTAGCTGTGGTTCTGGCCTGGCTCGGTGTTTGGCCGTGCTCCAGGCAGGGGGTGGTGAGGCTGCGCCGTGCTCTGTCGAGGGCATGGAGCGGATCCTGTGGAAAAGGCTGACGAGTCTCTGTGGGTGGCTTTCCTGGCAGGTCATTTCCAGCCTGCAAGCCCAGCTGGCAGAGGCACAGAGCAGCCAGGAGGCCCAGCTCCGTGAGGAGCTGCAGAGAGCAGATCAGAAAGTGCAGCAAAAAGCCCTTCAAGTGAGGGAATACGAGCGTGAGGTGGGTGTTGGTTTTGTGCTGAAGGTTCTCCACGCTCTCTCCTCGGGCGTGGGGTGAGCTCTGCAGCCCACGTCCCCTGCCCAGTGACAGCGGTGCCTTAGGGGGCAGGACATCCCTCAGCACCTCGCCTCAGCGGGGTGAGGGCTTCGTGCTCCCCAGGACGCAGCGCTGGGCTTGGGCTCCGGTGGGAGGCTGATTTTTGGGAGGCCACCCCGGGGCAGCGCTGCAGTTCAGGGCAAGCTCTGTGCCTGCCACCCCTGCAGCTGAGCGAGCTGATGAGCGACAAGCGCCGGGAAGTGGAGAAGGAGCACGAGAGGAGAATGGAGAGGATGAGGGAGGAGCACCGGGAGGCCCTGGCGCGGGTCCAGCAGCAGTACCAGGAGGAGGTACTGCCGGCCGGCAGGCGTGATGGGCTGGGTTTGCAGGCAGTGCTGTGTGTCCGGGCTGCCTTTTGGAGAGCCCTGTGCCTGACAGGGGCGTCTCCTGGCTGGGCAGGAGCAGAAGCAGAGGTCAGAGCTGCTGGAGGGGCTGCGGAGCGAGGCCGCGCGGCTGCGGCAGCTCCACGACGCCGACGTGAAGGGGCTGCAGGCAGAGCTGGAGGGGAGGCTGACTGCCCTGCAGCACAGGCACAGGGAGAAGGTGAGCAGCAGGCTCTGCCTCTGGCCCCTGCGGCTCCTGAGGGGTGGCCTGGGGGCTCCGCACCTCGTCCCCCTGCTGCTCTGCACAGCCCAGGGCGGCAGACACGAGCGGCAGGTCACGCTTCCCAGCTTGTGTTTTCCTGGTCAGGGAGGAGCTCGTGCCTTTCTCTTTAACTGAGCTCCCTGTGCAGGAAAGGAAGCTCCAGGATTCCGAGAAGGAGCTTGAAACCCGCCTGAAAAACATCCAGGCCAGGTCCGAGCAGCTGCTCAGCCAGGTGAGTCGGCCTGCTGGGCTCGCAGAGCTTCCCTAACCTGTGCCAGTCCTTTGGCTGCTTCCCCACGGGGAGCTGCTCAGAAAAGCTCAGCCAGGGCTTCTGCTGCCGTCCCGCTTACAGGGAAAGCTCTGTCACCAGTCAGAGCAGGGCTAAGCATTGCTAGTTGCTGTGGAAGTCCCAGCTCGGGGTTTGCTCAGTGCTTTGGGAGGCAGCGAGCGGCCGTGAGGGGTCATAAAGCAAATCTGACAGCACTGCTCGTGTATTTTGGTTTTGAGACTGAGGCCTGCGGTGCTGCTCAGCATCAGCAGCATCCTGGCTCTGACGCCCCCCTGCCTTCTCCCGTGTCGCAGGAGGAGACCCTGCAAAGGAGGAGGCAGCTGCTGCTG
Organism: Donacobius atricapilla; assembly: GCA_013397315.1. Classification (NCBI taxonomy): domain Eukaryota; kingdom Metazoa; phylum Chordata; class Aves; order Passeriformes; family Mimidae; genus Donacobius; species Donacobius atricapilla. The sequence continues at coordinate 53,674 of WBMY01012095.1, forward strand.
GATGAGGAGGGACGGATGCAGCTCCAACGAGATGTACGGACACCTGGGGCTGAGGGCAGACATGAGAACTGGGACTTTGGGAAGCACAGTGCTGGGAGGTGGGCTAGTTCTGAGCTCCCCAAAGAGAAGAGCCAGTCCCGTTCTGCCAGGGTTGCTGTGAGGTTGTGTAGCTCCAGAACCCTGTGAGCTGTGTGCCCCTGGTTTCTCTCCTGGGGAAATGACTGTGAAGGGTTTTCTGGTTTTCCTCCAGGAAGCTGCTCTAGCCTCTCAGCTGTGCCTGGAGGAGAGCAGGAAGGAGCATTCCAGCCTCCTGGAGTCCGTCCGGCAGCTGCGGAAGACCCTGGAGGAGCTGCAGGACCAGAAGGCTGAGCTGGAGGCCCAGGTGGACTTGCTGCAGAGCCGGAGCCAGAGGCTGCACAAACGCATCGGGTGAGTGTCAGAAATTCCCTCAAACACCAAAAAATCTGCCCTGTGCCCCTGACAAACCTCTCTAAGCTAACCTGGGCCTCTCCCTGACCTCTGAGCTCTGCACTGGGCCATGTTCCTTCACAATCCTGAGGTGCCCACTGAGGGCACGGGGTTGCTGGGGGCTGGTTCTTGCGTTTTTATTAACTCAGGGTGTGAATTTGGATTTGCCCCTTCACCTCTGCATGTTGGGTTTGTTTGTCTCCTCCACTCCTGCCTGGGGAGGTTAATGACGTGCTGTGAGAGGGGCCCTGAAATGCAGAGAGGTTTTCCTGAGGTGGCTGAGTGGCTGAGGAAGGGTGGGAAGCAGTTTCCCTGCCCAGCCAGGGCTTACGCTTGGTGTAACACCACAGAGCCAGCCCTGGTGTTGTCTTGCACACCTGGAGGTCACTCTGGACACCACTGCAGGCTAATCAAGTGCCTCTGCTGTTGCTTTTTCCTGTGCAGAGAGCTGGAGGAAGCAATCAGGAGCAAGCAGGAGGCTCTGAAAGAACTGGAGGCAGAAGAAAGTGTGGAATCTCCAAGAAAGAATGCTGAGCTCCGTGTTGAAGACCTGAGAGGAACTCCTCAAGCTGTGAGTAAAGCAGCCTGTGAAGGTGTTTGCCTCGTGAGATCTGAGGCTGAAACTCCCTTGAAAATCCTGGCATTTGTTCCTTGCGTGTGAAATCATTTGAGACGCAGAGATGGATTTCTCTTTGCTGCTGCGTTCAGTAGTATTTGCAGTCTGTTATTAGTGGGTGGAGAGCAGTGTGGGATACTCAAATCAAAAGCAGGGCTTGTGTCAGGATAGAAACCGTCTTTGTTACCTTCAAAAGTCCTGTCAAGAGCAGCCCTGATCTGTGTTTGGATCTGGGCAGTGCCGTGGCAATGTCATTCCAAGCTTTTGCTCCTCACTGGATTCTTCGGGGGCCCTGGGCTTCTGTTTCCCCCCAACCTGTTTCTCAGTTTTTGCAATGTCCCACCCTCTCAGCACACGTCCCAAGAGCCTTCCCCAGCCTCCCCGGGCCCCGAGGACGGCGAGCTGCAGTTCGATCGGTGAGCATCCCTGCGCCAGGAAAACCTCCTGCCCTGCTTTTCCCGGCCCAGCTCTCCGCTGGGCTCCACACACCGGGCACCCCGATTTCGGGGCCGCTGTGCGAGGTGTGCAGCAGCACGGGGAGCCAGGACAGCCCTGCCTGCTCCCCGCAGCCTCCGGAGCTACATCTCCGCCGAGGGGCAGTCCCTGAGGAGCGCCAAGGAGTTCCTGCTGCGCCAGAGCCGCTCCCTGCGCCAGCGCCGCTCGGCGCTGCGGGCTGCCAGCCTGCGGTGGCACCAGGACCTGCGCGGGGCCCAGGAGGCCGTGCAGGACCCCAGCAGCTCCCAGCTGCCACAGGGAATGCCCTGGAACCTGGAGGAGGTGAGCCCCGGGCGCTGCCTGTGCTCGGCCGTTGGGTGTCCCAGAGCCCTGGCATCGCCTCCTGGCGCTGCAGCAGCCCTGATCCTGTGGGTGTGGGCTCGCTGAGCCTCTTGGGCCTGGGTTGGGAAGTGAAACCTCCTTTTCCTCGGGCTGAACCTGCCCTGAGCCGCGTGCTCTGCTCGCTGTGCACGCCCCTTCCCACACTCTCCAGGATTTCACTCCAGCAGCGCTTCCTGTGCTGGGCAGAACGAGGTGATGAAGGTCACCCCAGCTGCTGGTGTGGATCATTTCCTGTCAGTCCTGTTTAATTTCCCTCCTTGGCATGGCTGTTGGTCTGTGCAGGCAGCAAAGGAGCTGGACAAGATGAAGTCGGCCATGGAGAAAGGGCGGGTGCTGCTGAAGAAGAAGGAGGAGAAGCTCAGCCAGCTGGAGTCCTCGCTGCTGGAGGAGGTAAACGCCAGCGTTCCTGCCCAGAGCTCTTGGCCTCCTCCCCCCGGCAGGGCTCTGTGAGGGGCTCGTGGTCCCTGTCAGGGCTGTTCAGCTGGTGGCCAAAGGCTGATGTTTGCCAGCAGAGCTGGATTTTGGAACTTTCTGCTTTCTGCGAGAGCACCATCCTGCTGAGTGTGCGGCTGCAGAAAGCAGCTTGGAAAAGCTGCATGGATTGAGCCTGGAGAAAACAAGGGCAGGTCACCTCCTGTGAGCTGGGATGGAGCCTGCTCTCCTGACCAAGGCAAACCTTGGGATGTTCGGCTCTGCCTGGCACCGCGTGGCCTTAGGCAGGGCAGCAGCAGATGTAGGAGAACCAGACCTCTGGTGGTCAAACTGGCCCTTGGCGCAGAGAGCCCGGCCCTGCCAGAGCTGGGAGGTTATTCACTGCCCAAACCACGCTGACTCCTGCTGGAAGGGCTGCTTCACGTGGCTGCTGCGCCTGGCCTCTTGCACTTGCAGAGCCAGAGCAGTCTCTGGGCATTCAGACTTTGCTGTCAGGGGCTGAGGACAAGTTTGCCTTCACTTGACCTGTGCCTGACTGCAGTCCAGCTCTGTAGACAAGCTGGAGGCAGATTTCCAGTAGCTTTTATGTTCCAGGGATGATACAGCAAGTTTTACTGGCACTGTTTTCCTCCTCCTGACCAGCTCTCAGATGAAGATACACTGAAGAGTTCTGCGTGCAAGAAGGTGGTGACTTTTGATCTGAGCACCTCTGAGGACACAAACAGCATGTCCAGTGTGAATCTGGGCCAGTCTAGATGTGAGTGCCCTGCATGTGAGGCTCTAGGCCTGTGCTGCCTTTCCCTCTCACCTCCCTGATGTCCCTGTTCTCATTTGTGCTCAGTTGTGTCCCAGGCAGCTCTGGGGCTGCTCTGGGTGCCACTCCTGATTGCACAAACTTGTTTCCTGCCTGTAGTGGCAGGTAAGGGAGATGGGATCTGTGAGTGAAGCTGCCATTTAAATCTCTGTGGATTATAAAGTCTCTCTGATTTCCCTCAGATCCTGCAGATCTGTATTGCTCTTCTGCAGGAGTCTGGGCTTCCCCTTCCTCACATCCAAGCTGCTGCGATTCTCTCTCTGCTGCTCATGCTTTTTTGGGCTTTGGTTGCCTGTAACTGTGGTTGTGCTGGGGGAAGAAGGGCAGGCAGGCAGGCGGGAGGCTTGGGTTGCTTGCTCGCACAAAGGCTGCTCTTGTCAGGGCTTGTCTGTGATCCCTTTCTTCCCCTTTCTTCCTTCAGCTGACTTGAGGATGGATTTCTGGCCTGTCCTCCAGCAGGACAAGATCCAGCACCTGAGGGACTCTGTGCAGAGCATCACCAGTGAGCTCAACGGGGTCCTGGGGCTCCTGGACTCCCTGAGCCATCACCAGCCTCCTCTCCTCACCTCCACACTCCACGAGGGCTTCCCTCTTCCCACATATCCCTCCCTGGGAGGCCTTGGGAGGGGCAGCTCCCTGGGGAACCCCCCCAGGGCGTCCCCCCTGGACCAGTGGGCCCAGAGCAACGGGCTCAGCTCCGGTTATCCCATCTCAGGGCGGTCAGTGGACAAGATGCTGACAGAGAAATGGCACAGGTACTTCCCAGGTGAGTCTCCTGGCCTTGTTCCGCCTGCGTTGCTGCCTGCAGCTCCTGGTTTTGTCTCACGCCTCCAGCGCTGGGAAGGGTGGGTGCACCGGGGCTGCTGGCAGGAAGGGTGCTAAGGGGATAAGGGATGAGAAGCTCATTCCAGAAGTGCAGCGCGTGGCTGATCCTGTCCTCCCGCTCTTTAATTCACCCCCAAGGAGGCAGCAGAAGGGGAGCCAGCCCTCTCCCCTGGGAGCCCCCCCTCAGTAGGGATCTCCATCTGTTTCCTTGGGGTCCTTGTAGGGACAGCGTGTCCGCGGTGCAGGAGAGCGAACACACCCGGATCCGTGGATCTGTGGGCTCTGTGTTAATGTCTGTTTTCCAGGTGGGTTCTCGTCGCTCTCTGGGAGTCCCGGGCCTCTGGTCAGCCAGCTGGGATATGTCCCTGCAGGGTAAGGGCCTTCTTCCTTGAGCTGTTTCACTGGGCTGCTGCTGTTTCTCTGCAGTGATTATTAGGTCACTTATCACCTAACTAGTAGATAACAATTTGTTAATTACTATGAACTACTCATTAAGGAGAAAAGATAAACTATCAGTATGTACATTAAAAGAGGTGTATTTTTTCTTCAGCAGCCCATCATTTTCTCATCTTTGGGGTAATTTCTTCCCAGGCCTCTTTTTTTTCACCACTTATCCTCTCTCTCTCTCTCTCTCTCTGCCACAGTGAACAAATCCGGCTCTTCCAGCATTCCAAGTTCAGTGAGCCAGAGAAGAAGAATATTGAGGGGATGATTGAGAGCAGCAAGAAGTGGCTGAAAGACTTCAAGAAGGATTCCAAAGTGTATCTTTTATCTGGGTCTGGTCTTTAATTGCATTCCTGCTTCCTGCAGAAGGTCGGAGGGTGGCAGGAGGGGTGTGAAATGAAGACTTGAGCAGCAATTTCGAGGCCTTGGCCTCTATTCCGGTGCCTGGTTCTGCAGGGGAATGTGGTGTTTAGCAGATGGGGCAGGAGTGGTCTGTGTGCTGCTCTCTGGGCTGAACTTGACTGAGGAAGTTTCCCCATCCTTTCCCTGGTTGTGCTGCGATGCTCTTTAGCAATGCTGCTCAGCTGCAAAGGAGCAGTTTGAGCTGGGAATGTGAGGATTTAAAAATACGGACCAAAGAGTGCAGAATCGAGGATGGGGCGGGCAAGAAGGGGGGGTCTGGCTTTGCAGGGCTGCTGCTGGTGCTGTGGATGCAGCCCTCGGCCACGGGCAGGCCCTGGGAGCAGCCTGGGAGGAGGTGAGGGCACCTGGAGATGTGTCGGGGGGGCACAGGGTGGGGCAGGGAGGGCTGGGCTCCCCCTGGAGCTCTCTCCAGCTCTGTTTTGGGGACTCCTATAGCACGGGGCTGGCTCCAGAGAGTGAGACCTCTCCGTGCTGTGAGCAGGGATGCTCTGTGGTACCAGCCCTGTGCTGGGGCTGTTGGTGTCTGCTCCGTGTACACTGATATGAGCAGCAAATCCCCGTGGCCTCTGTGCTGGCCTGAGCACGGTTTGCCTCTGAGTTCCCTAATCCCCCTCTAATTCCATTTGACTGGGATGCAGCGGGCTAAATACAGCCCGTGTGCAGCGGGCTGGCTCAGTACCTGGTACCTGTCCTGTCTGTGCTCATTCCTGCTGTGAGCCAGGCTTTTCCTTCACCCAGCTGGCAGACCTCTCTCCCCACGGGCACAGAGGCCCCCAGGCAGCAGCCCCAGCCTCCTGCAGCTGGGACTGGATGAAAACAGAGAGATCAAGGTGTACCACTACTGAAAGGTGGGATTTTTCTCTGTGGGGATGGTGGGGGGGCCTGTGCAGTCTCCCCGTGCTGGGCTGGGTTTTGGTGATGCCCACCCAGGCACCTCTACCACGTGTGTGTGCCACGTCCTTGAAACCGGGAGTTTTTGTGAGGGAGTGGAGGAAGGAGGAAGGGAGGAAGAGAACTTCTTGATGAGATTCTCCTAATCCTGTAATGTGTCCAAATATACTTTATAGACTGTTTAATCCAGCGGTGACATATCAGGGCTTCAATAAATCAACATTTCCCTCATTAGTATTCCGGCGCTGGCGAGGCAGAGCTGTGAATCACGGAGGACTTTGAGTAACTGGTCAAGGGGGAGGATGTGGATCCAGCTGAGGCTCTGCTGGAGGAAGTGTGTCAGGAAATGAGCCTGCGCTGCTGCCCAGCCAGTGCTTGGTGGCAGGTGGGCCGTGTCAGCTGGCCCGTGGGAGCGGCGGAATGGCTGCGGAGTCCGGGGATCAACTCGGGGAATGGCACATTCCTGGCTCTGGGGGAATGTTCTGCTTATTTGGGGTGGCTGCAGTGGGATCCGAGCCAGGAGTGGTAGGTCTGGACGAGCCCTCCCCGCTGCTCTCGCGCCGGGCTGGCCAGAGCTGTGCAGCAGAGCAGCTGCTGCAGCTCCGTGCCCTCCAGGATGTGCCGCCGGCTGGCAGCGGGAGCAGGGATGGCAGGAGGGCACGGGCAGGGCTGAGCAGCTCCTCTGAGTGCTGGGACAGCCCCACCCGCATCCTTCCATGGCCTGGGGAGAGCGAAACAGGGCCCGGCTCAGCAGCCGGGATCTCTTTCCATGCACAGGGAGCCCCTGCCACAGATCCTGGGGCCTGGTCCTGCAGCTCCTCAGGGATCCTGGGGGAGCAGGGGTGTGGGAAGGCTGGAGAGTGGCTGAGGAGTTGGGATGAGCAGCTCCTGGAGCTCAGCTGTGACGCGGTGGCTCACGGCTTTGCTCACCAGGTGCTGTGATGTTCCTCTGGAAAGGCCACAGCCAGAGGGGATCCCAGCCTGCTGGGATGCTCGGAATTTGGAGGGGTTTCGCTCTACCCGGCAGGGAGGAGTCAGGCTTTCACGGCAACGTGGTATTTGATTGTCTTTGTCAGTATTTCCTCCGAGCTGACTCTAAATATTTTATGCTTTAAAAAGCTGCCGAGCCACTCGCCCGCTCTGGCTGACGAGGACGCTGCACTTCAAGGGAGCCCATCTGTGAGGAACCATCTTCAAAGCCGCTCTCCTGAGACAGCTGCTGGGGGGAGGCTCTGAAGCTGCTGCCCCACACCCCCCGTGCTGTGTGAGCCCCTCGGGTGGGTGAGGGTGGGCAGTGGGGGGAGGCAGAGCCCCCCTGCTCTGCTCCCGGGGTGCAGTGTGCTGGCACACGCCGTGGGCCCAGCACGGGGATGTTTACATGCAAATAGAAATATATTTTTTTGATGAGCATCATTTTGAAAACTCTTAAGAATGTATGTACTTTATTTTTGCTTGCTGTTTTTTCTGGAGCTTTTGTAATTGCTCGACCAGCCTTATTCCTTCCTGGGAAAGGAGGGATCAAAACACGGGTACCCCATCTGCTGTTGCAGTGCACTAACCCCTTCCTGTAGGGATTTTGCTTTTAGTTTACTGATACTCAGGGGACACAAGGCAATCCTTCAGGGGTTTTAGAAGGGACCCCACCGTTGTGGTTGCTGTGGCCAAAGCCATATCACTGAGTCCATTCTGTGTTTTGGGAGAAGCACTCATTAGTGGTGCAGAGACTGGCAGGGAAATGCCATTTTTTTTAACAAGAACTTGGTTTGAAACATGCTCCTTTTTCCTGTTAAAACCTGGGATAGCTGCTGTATCTGGTTTTGTATGAATTAAATCAACATGAGCCTGTTTTGTATGATGGTGGTGGTTGTCACTCTGTTTTGTTGTGGTTGGGTATCCAGCTGTACTTACCTCTCACATCTCCCCTTGTCTCTGGGCTCTCTCATGTTTTGTCTTGTCAAGGTCATTCCTGGCAGTTCCCAAGACCACTTAAGCTTGCTGTGGCTTTGTTACCATTATCCTTTTAAATATCTGGACAGAGTAGCAAACGCAGAGAAGAAAGCTGAAAACCAAAACTACAGAATGCAAACAAGGCATCGCTCTGGCAGCCTGGCATCTGTTAAAAACCTCTCGCTGTAGATTGGCTGTGGCTGCTGATTTCCCGTGGGTTTGGAGCAGCCAGGAATTGCCCCAGCAGCCTGCTGGGTGCTGCTGGGATCGCTGAGTAACGCTCTCACCAGGAATTAGGGAGGTGGGGACGTGCTCTTCTCTTCCCATGACTTGTTCCCATCCCCTGCCAGCAGCCTGTGGGAGCCGGAGGGGCTCAGGGGGAGCAGGGTCTGCATCAGCTGCTTGTGCACGAGGGGAGGCCGGTAGTTTTGTCCGTAAAAAGGAAACAAACCACCAGCAGGCTTTTTTGCCCTGGCTCCCGCTATGCCTGAGCTGCCCTGGTGTGTCTTTGCCCTCTGCAGAGCTGGCGAAGAGCTGCTGGAGGAGCCTGTCCAGGCAGGCACTGCTGGGGACGAGTCTCGTACCCCGCTGCTGAGCAGTTCAGGGCGCTCTGAGGCATCCCGAATGCCCGCAGGGGTGTGGGATCCTCCTGGGTGCGCTGTGACCCTGCCGGGATGGGTCCCCACGGGGCGGGGGTGAGCCCGGCTGGCCTGGGCTGGCTGTCCCTGCTCCCTGCCGTGCCTGTGTGCGCCGAGCAGAGGATTTGCCTTTCCTGGAATGCCAGCGCCGTGCCTGTTGGAGAAACTCTGCGATTAGAAGAGCAAAAGGGCACTGCCTGATTACTTCACCAAGCTGAGCAGGGGCTGTAAGCTCATTAAGGGGCTTGGCCTCTGCCTGCCCGAGGAGGGACGGCTCAGTCCTGCCCGTTTGGAGATCCGGAGGTGCTGCTGCAGGAGCTGAGGCTCCCCGGGCCGGAGGGAGCCCCCGCACAGCCTGGCCATGCTGGGCACCCTGATGACAGCGCTGTTCTTTGTGGTCAGGGCGGTCAGACAGGTGAGTGGGGGCAGCAGGGAACACTGACAGTGCCCTTCTCACCTGCCTGGGGCTGCTCTCTCTCGGGGCAGGGAGGGGGGGCAGCGCTTTCTGCTTGCCCTGCTAGGAATGGCTTCTGTGCCTCCCAAACCACCCTGGGCAGGAGGGCTGGGAGCTCTCTGGGGTCGGTGTTGCCGCCGTGAGGCGGCAGGGGAGGGTTGTGATCTCTGGTGATGGTTGTGGCTGAGCTGCTCTTCCTGTTCCTCTTCCTCTCCCGTCCTCCTCCCTGCTGAAAAACCTTCCCCGTGTGCAGCTGGGGACCAACCTGTTCCGTGAGGAGCCCCTGCCTTACCTGGTGTACCAACCCCTGCCCTGGCAGATCCAGTGCGTGTCCCAGAGCCGCCGCACCAGCCGGGACAGCGAGGTGAGGGCTGCTGGCAGTGCCAGGACAGCGAGCTGAGGGCTGGGCAGCGAGGTGAGGGCTGCTGGCAGTGCCAGGGCAGCGAGGTGAGGGCTGCTGGCAGTGCCAGGGTAGCCAGGGGAGGGCTGGACAGCGAGGTGAGGGCTGCTGGCAGTGCCAGGACAGCGAGGTGAGGGCTGGACAGCGAGGTGAGGGCTGCTGGCAGTGCCAGGGCAGCGAGGTGAGGGCTGCTGGCAGTGCCAGGGCAGAGAGGTGAGGGCTGCTGGCAGTGCCAGGGCAGCGAGCTGAGGGCTGGGCAGCGAGGTGAGGGATGCTGGCACTGTTCAGGGGATGGCAGTGCTGCTGCAGGGGCAGCTGTGAGCCAGGCAGCCTGGAGGTGTATAGGCAAGGGGGAAATGTAATGCCAGGAGGACAGGGTAAGGTGGAAAATGTTGGGAGAGGTATTTGCAGGCAAATTCAAGCTTGTTTTTAAAAATATCCCCTGGAAGACCTGGTGTCCCAGGAGCTGCAGGTTCATGGTGTGGGGGCTGTCTCCTTGCTGGTTTGAAATGCAGATCCAGTGAGGATAGCCCGTGCCAACATCCATCCATGGGCTGGAGCATCTCACAGCTCTGAGTCTGGATGCAAAGCTATTTCCTGCCTCTCCTTGGAGGTCTTTTCATAAATGCAGATTACTTAATCACTACTCTTTAAGGGAACAACAGTAAGCACGTTCCAATTTCTTAAAGGGAATGGAGAATGGAAGGGTTCTCGGCTGGCCTGACAGGAACTGCCCTCACTGCCTCTGCCTGGGATAGAACTAACTTTTATTTTATTTCTCTGCCTTTCTAGAGAGGCAGGAACTCGCGGCACAACAGCATCTACTCGCTTTCTGGAGAGAAAGGTGAGTGTGGAACAGGCAGGGAGGCAGTAAAAAACCCCAGTCAACACAGGTAATGAGTGGAACTCATGGCTGGGACTGGATGCAGCAGAAGAGCAGGCACTGCAGTACCTGCAGCCTTGGCCTCTCTCCTTCCACAAATCTGTCTGTGATGTTATTAAGGGGTATTTGATGGTGAGATGTTTGTTAATGTGTGTAGCATCAGCCAGTGAAGGTCCCAGTGCTGCAGGGCTGAATGTACAACCCCACACGTGTGTCTGTGCAGAGCCCTGCTCCGCTCTTCCCAGGAAACCTGCGCCACTGGCTCAGGTGGGGCCAGGCTGTCCCATGAAACAGCCCCCTTCTCCTTGTTCTGGGAACACCCCCCGGAGTTCTCCCCCCTCTTCTCTTTGGTCTTGTGTCTCTGCTCAGCAAAGAGGATTTGAGCCGTTCTATTCCCGGTGCCAAGCGGATAATGGGCAGTGGGGGCTGGGGCTGCCAGCCCTCCTCATGGCCCAGGAGCTCTGCCCCGCCTGCTGCTGGCCGGGGGCTTTCACTCCAAATAGCTGCAGGTCTGGGGGTGCCAGGGGCTGAGCCCCTCGAGCGGGGGAGTTTGTGGCCGAGCTGCACGGCCGGGGCTCACTCTGCCAGTGCCTGTCCTCAGCCTCTGCCCTCGGGCAGGATTCACAGCTGGCAGTGCCTGCTTGTTGAGCAGGGCAGGGGGGAGCCCACTCCCTCCTTTTATTCACCTTTTTTCTCGGCGGTTTCTTTTAGGCAGGGAAGGGAAATGGGTTCAGGTGGCAGCGGTGAGTTTATACAGCAGCATCTGGCCCCAGGATTCCTGATGGCTGCTCGGGGGGTGCTTAGCAGTGACACACTGGCTTAGAGGAGCACTGCTGAGTGGCTTTGATGCAGTTCCCGTTGAATTTCACAATACTTCCCTAATGCCACATTAAGTGGGAGTGGGGAGGGCTCCCATTTGTCAGCGTGAGAGCTTTATTGCTGCGCGGGGCCGGGCTTTTTTTCTAATCTTATTTGTGTGTGCGAAAGTAAGTGAGCATCATACGCGGTGATTAAACGTGGGGAAGCTGCGGCCTTCAGGGAGTGGAGCTGTGTAAATAGAGGGCTTAGCACTGCCAGGGAGGCTGGGCTTTGCTTTGCCTCCCGTTCCCTGCTCCTTCTGCCCTGGAGATGTCCCTGTGAGCCGCTGGAGTTGTGGTTTCGTGCTGTGAGCTCTGCAGCAAGGACAGCTGTCCTGTCTAAGGGACGGGGAGGCCACTCACCCTGTGAGGGTGATGCCAGAGCCCTGCCCTGCTCCCTGGAGCCTGTTCAGGGCTGCTGGCACTCTCTGTGCTCACTGTGATGCTCTGTTGTCCCCCAGGTGACGTGACCCCTGATGCCAGCAAGGAGAGCAAGGTCACTGACCCTTCTGAGAGGGCAGCCATCACCATCCAGACCCACTTCAGGAGATACCAGCAGCAGAAGCAGGAGAAGAAGTAGCCACAGCAGCCATCTGTGGCCTGCACTGTCCTTCCTGTTCCTCTGTTCCGTACCCCAGAGACATTTGGGGCCGTGGTGACTGAACCTGCCCCCGATACGTAGCTCCTGGTGCAGGTGTAGGTTCTCTGCCCTTGTGTCGGTGCTCACAGGGAGTTCTCTGTCCTGCTCAGTCCTTCCCCAGACAGCAGCACTTGGTGGGGCAGGTTACAGCTGCCGAGGGGCTGCTGGGGACAGGGCACAGGCGTGACAGCACATTTGGGAGCCTTGGCCTGCCCTTGGGTGATGCTGTGAGCCCCAGCCAGCAGCCGTGGGGGTGGGAGAGGGTCCTGCACAGCAGAGGCTGGTTGTGCAGGCTGGTCACTGCCCAGCTGGGACTTGTGTCACCCCAGGAACTCCCCTGTGCCTGCCCCTCCTCTACTCTGCCCCGGAGCTGGGTGGAAAAGCTGCCCTCGTCCCCTGCTCTGTCGGGCAGCAGAGTGGCCAGCGGGGTGTCCAGCGGCCAGCCCGGAGTGGACACTGCCAAGGGGGAGGTGCTGCAGGCTAAGAGGTGAGCTGGGAGCTGGTCTTACCTTTTCTTGGGGTGTCCTGGTTCCAGAGCAGGCACTGCTGGGGCTCTGTCCTGAGGCTGACCCTGCTTTCCTTCCCGAGACAGCCCCTGGTGATGCTGGTGCTGGCCTTGGAGCCCACCCAGCCCCCCGGCCTGGTCTCCTGGAGCATTTCTGAGCTTGATGGCTTCTCCTCTGCTGTTGGAAGGCAGAGCTGGGCTGGCATGGCCTGCGTGGGCTGCTCTCCTCCACATCCTGCTGGGGTGAAGGGCAGGGGGCTCCCTGAGAGCAGGGGGGTGCTGGGGGCTCACAGGGGAGTGCTGGAAACTTGTGCTGTGTTAAACTGTGCAAGGCCAGGGCCTGTGCCTGCTGGTGAAGGGAAGCGGGGAATCCTTGCTGGGATGTAGAGGGAAATCTGTACCAGCCAATTCCAATAAAGTTGTACTAATCTCTGTTAATCTGTTCCTCTTTTATCTTGCTAATCTGCTTACTCTCACGGCTGAACATGCTTGCCTTTTCTTGCCTCTTCTATTTTTAATTCTATTTTCCCCTTCTATTTCTATTTTAAGCCCGGGGTGGGTATTTTGGAGGTGCTGCCTGGCTGTGACCCTGTTATAAGGGCTGGGCACTTGGTTTTCTTTAAAACCTGTGTTATGTAATGGTTTATAAATGTTATGTGCTCTGATGCCTCCCCACCAGCCTGGCTGGGAAGGGTGCCCCTCTCCATATGGGATGTTGACAGAGGTTAGCTTCGAGTGGTACCTGAATAACGGCCAAAAATTACAAAAAATGGACGCAAGAAATTTTCCTAGCAGCTTGTTTCTCAAGCCCCAGAAGTGAACAGCTGCCAGGCTCTGGCCAAGAGCTTCCAGCTCTGCAGGATTCCAGGAGTTACCTTGGTTAGGACGAACCAGATGGCGAAGGAGGATCTGCTGACCAGCGTGCCAGCAGGCTGGGAAGGGCACTGCAGAGCTGCACGTGGAAGCTGCAGTAACATCACTGCATTTGCATGTCATTTTAATTTGGGTACTCCAATTAAAAAAAAAAAAAAAAAAAATCAAGGGGAGAGAGAGGTTGAAAAAATGACCTCTGCCGTGCTTGATTATAGCTGATGAATTAAACCCTGTCAAGAGAAAAAAAAAAAAGAGAATGGTACAAATCTGTGTGTAGGTACTGCTTTGAGCTAAAATAGGAAATGTATCTGTTTGTAAGGAAAGAGTTGGAACCAGTTGGTAGCAAGTATGGATGGGAAAGTAATGAAAACTTGAATTTATAAATTACAGGAAAAAAAGAAACAGAAGTGCAGTTAGTTAATTAGACCTCAGATAGCACCAGAAGCTCCTCGGAAAGGTGAAGTTCTACTTTGGGCAACTAAAACAAGAGTTAATAATGGCCTGAGCTATTTTTTGCCTTTGGAACAGGTAAGGAGGGCTGGCAGCCCTGGGGCTTCAATTGCTTTCACAACCTTGTATGAAAGGGGGAAAGTCGAATCCGCATTTCTTTGGCCTGGTATTGGTGTGGCTGATGGTGAAAACTAAGGGGAAAATAAGAACAAATTAAGGGGTGAGGTGGTGCTGGGTCTCACTGAGGTCCTCCGTGCTGCCCCGTGTCCTGGGACACCTGTGCAGTGCCCTGAGCCGTGATTCACCACGATTCAGGGAGGCAGAGGCACCTCGAGTCAGGGCTCTGCTGGATTCACGGGGCTCCAGGCTGTGCTGGGCTCACCGTGGCACGTTCCAGCTGTGACCAAGGACAGCGGTGCTCCTGCTGCTGCTCCCAGGCAGGGCTGTGACACAGCCCAGGGACCAGGACGCTGCTTGGAGGAGTTGCTGTGCCATGCTGGATGCTGGATCCCGTGCTGGAGCCACCCGGCACTTACCGTGAGCTGCCAGAGCTGTGCTGTGGCTCGCGAGGGTCTGGGCAGCCCCTCGCCCCTCTGGACAAGCTGGGCCAGGATTCCTGTTTGGCACCGTGGTTTGTCCTGGGCTGGAGCTGGACTCTCAGTGCCGTGGCACAGTCTGATCCTGGCAGGTCTGTCCTGCTCCATGGAACCATTCCCAGGGCCCTGCTCCAGTTCCTGACCTTCCTCCTGCTCCACAGCTCTGCAGGTGGGTACGTGCCTTATTACTCTTCAATATTTAACCTCTTGTCTTAGTATTTCAATACTTCAGCTACCCTGGGCTGTCCCTCTTCGTCCTCCTGCCCCAGCCCTGCTCTGCCTACTTCCCTGCCCACTTCACAAACGCCCCATGTATAAACATAACCTTTATTGCACACAGCGCTGGGTTTTTTTTCATAGAAAAAGGTATTAACACATAAGCATTTGCAAATTGAAGCAACTCCTGCTGTTTTCAGAACAGTAAAATAGCATGCAATGTCTCGGAGACGTTCCTTTTTTAAAACCACCGACAAGATCAGGGAGAGAGAAAAAAAAAAAGAAAANCGGGGCCGGCCGGGCCGGGCATGGGGAGAGTCCTCTGAGGTAAGGTGGTTGCGGTGGAGGCCGGGGGAGGCAGCCCCAGGGGCTTGGCACCGGGCTCCAGCGTC
>WBMY01012095.1:68646-96880 GCA_013397315.1 Donacobius atricapilla
CTTGTGCCCCTTTCAAAATGATGTGAAATATATATATATGTTTACATATATATTATATTTTTAAATCTGTAACATCAAATTCTTTGTGCCCTGGTTTCTTTTTCTGTTCGGAGAAGAAGAAAATAGCTTCATTTATACAAAAGAGTCCGTTATGTACAAGTTTGTTAATTTAATATAAACGGCGTGGGGAAACNCGGGCTTGCGGAAGAAGGCCTCTGACTTGACGTACAGCGGGAGGTTGCAGTAGTCACCTGGAGGGGAAAGCGGGCAGGTAAGGCTCTGGAGAGACCCTCCCGCCCCCCACCCTCTGGACGTGTTGGCATTGGGCGACAGAGAACGCGTTGGGCTACCGAAAACCTGGGCTATGGAGAATGTGGGCTATGGAAAATGCTTTGGGCTAGAGAGAACCTGGGCTATGGAGAACCTGAGCTATGGAGAACCTGGGCTATGGAGAACCTGGGCTATGGAGAACGTGGGCTATGGAGAACCTGGGCTATGGAAAATGCTTTAGGCTGCAGTGAACCTGGGCTATGGAAAATGCTTTGGGCTGCAGTGAACCTGGGTTATGGAAAATGCTTTGGGCTAGAGAGAACCTGGGCTACAGAGCACAGGTTCAGAGCTGAACAAAGCTGTACAAAGCTACGGAGAATGCTTTGGGCTACAGAGAACCTGGGCTCCACAGATCCTGGGCGACAGAGAATGCTTTGGGCTAAGGAAAATGAATTGGGCTATGGAGAACCTGTGCTACAGAGCACAGGTTCAGAGCTGAACAAAGCTGTACAAAGCTACAGAGAATGCTTTGGGCTACACAGAACGCGTTGGGCTGCAGAGAATGCGTGGTTCTCCTGAGAGAGAACGAGCTGTGCTGTACAGAACAGGCCCTGCTGTAGAGGGAGAAGGTGCCGTGCCACAGAGAGCACGCTGTGCTATAAAGAATGTGTCATGTCGTCATCCCAAAATTGTCCCACGCAACGCAGCGCCTGGGGTGTGTCGAGCTCCAGCGTGCAACGCTGTGCACAATGTCCTGTAATGTATCACGGCGCCCTAGTGTTAATTACATAATGCTCAATGTACAGTGATAAATATTATGATGTGATACCGAATGGACAGGGTAGTACAGTATTACAATAGTAATCATGTGATGCAAAAGTGACATGTGTGCATGACAGGCCCAGATCCCGCTCTGTAAAATACAGTGGGAAATGTTCCTTGCACTCTGTGTCCCACCTGTGCCAGCACCCTGCGGGGGGATGTGGTGTGTCCCACGCCTGCCTTTACTCTGCCAAGGTGAGTGGCTGTGCTGCCATAAACAGCAGATTCTGCCGTGTTGTGTTATGGCATCATCTATAGTTAGTGCCCTAATTTAAGGGTTTTATGTCCATGTATGGATAAGACCCTGTGTTGTTATACTGGCTGTTATCGGTGTTATGGGGTTTTATTTCTCTTCTATTACAGTTCCCTTTGTGTTCTACGGCATCCCCTCCAGCTGTAGGGCCTTAATTTAAGGATTTATATGTCCATAGATGTAAAACCCTGTTATTAGTTTGCCTTTTATATTTGCAATATATAACACCTCTAGCCCCAGAGCATTACTCCTTTAATTGTATAGATTGTGCAGTGTGCTCTGTAAGGGCATGTTCCTCTCTTCACAGCATGCGGAGGGAATGTATTGCAGGATCTGGGGTGTTAATATAGGATACAGCATATATATATATACACATATATNTTAGATATATAAAATTCATAGAATATATATTTATATAAAATCATATATATTTATATATTTTTATATGTATATAAGACCCTGCATTATTATATTGTCTCTTACAGGTGTTATATTGATATTATTATAGCACTATTTCCTTAAATCTTGTATGCTTTAGAACAGGTTCTGTAAATTCCATTTTTTTAAAGGTTACAATGGTGTTATACCAAATAAACTCTGTGCTACTTGAACTATGCCATAAAAATATGTGGTCTAATTTGCTGAGAAAGATGATCCCATTATATTGTGTGTTATATAATCAGTAAATAAATTAACTACCAATTCCCACCTGTGTATTTTTTAAATATCCTCCAGGTATTTTTCTATTTTGAGGTAATAAAACTCTTGGGGTTGGGAGATTGTCGAGGTTCTAGAACTATGGATAGGGAAGAAATACTGAGGAATACCAAGGAATACTGATGGATATTAAAAAACGGCAATGAACACTAAGGAAGGGGAAGGGAGAGGAAGGAATAGCCAGGGATACTGAAAAATTGGATGGAACACTAAAGGATGGAAAAGAATAATAAAAAACAAACAAACAAAAGTCATGAAAAATATCAAGGAATGAGGACAGAACAGTAAGGAATGCTAACAAATAGGAAGGAATCCTAAAGAATGAGAAGGAACAGTAAAGAATAGCCAGGGATACTAAAAAATGGGAAGGAACAGTGAAGAGTAGCCAGGGATACTGAAAATCAGGAAAGAATAATTTAAAAAGCACGGGGAAATAGCAAGGGGTGTGGAAAGAACAGTAAGGAATGCTAACAGATAGGAAGGAATACTGAAAAAGGGGAAGGAACAGTAAAATACAGAGGAAAAAAATACTCAAGTAGGGGAAGGAATACTAAAGAATGGAGAGAAATACCAAGGAAAGGATGAAACACCGAGAAATGGGGAACAGCATTAAGCAACAGAGANCTTAATCTAAGGAGTTATGGTTATGTGTCTATATATCTATTTAAATTTTTACATTAAAAATATAACCTTATATATATATAAATGTACATAAATCTCTCTATAAATACGTATAATTCTAATATTAAACTATTTTAAAATTCTATATAGGTATATACATAAAGCTCTATATAAATATATAAAAATGTACATATAAGTATACATAAACCTATGTATAAATGTAGAATTTTTTAGATGGAAATATAGAAATTGCTATATAAAACATAGAAATTTATGTATCAATTTATAAAAATCTGTANAGGATGGAAAAGAATAATAAAAAACAAACAAACAAAAGTCATGAAAAATATCAAGGAATGAGGACAGAACAGTAAGGAATGCTAACAAATAGGAAGGAATCCTAAAGAATGAGAAGGAACAGTAAAGAATAGCCAGGGATACTAAAAAATGGGAAGGAACAGTGAAGAGTAGCCAGGGATACTGAAAATCAGGAAAGAATAATTTAAAAAGCACGGGGAAATAGCAAGGGGTGTGGAAAGAACAGTAAGGAATGCTAACAGATAGGAAGGAATACTGAAAAAGGGGAAGGAACAGTAAAATACAGAGGAAAAAAATACTCAAGTAGGGGAAGGAATACTAAAGAATGGAGAGAAATACCAAGGAAAGGATGAAACACCGAGAAATGGGGAACAGCATTAAGCAACAGAGAAAGAAAATTACAGCACGGGGAGAAACACCAAGGATGCCAAGGAAGGGAGGATGGGAAGGCCTCCTAGGGATTTTGGGAAGCTGTGGGGCGCTGAGGCCAGGCAGGAGCCCCGGAGAGCCCGAGTGGACCTACTCTTGCTGGCGCGGTGTGGGATGGGCACGGCCACGCCCTTGCCCCGCTCGCTGTCCTGGGGCTTGGGCGGGGAGGCGGTGAAGCGGCAGATGCCGGGCTCGGACGGGGTGCTCATGGACGTCATGCTGTCGGCGTTGTCCGTGGTGCCCGTGGTCATCTGGTCCGAGGAGCTGTCGGAGATGAAGCACTCGGTGATCTCGAACTTGGCGTGCTGCAGCTGCTCCTCCAGCTTGGCGTGCTCGTAGGCGCGCGCCAGCTCCTCGTAGGTGGACGAGGCGCTCTCCGTGGACACCATGCTGTTCCGGCCCTTGTCTGTGGGGAGAGGATGTGTCACCTGCCTGCGAGTTCTCCCTGGCATGGGAATGCCTTTTTCCATGTCATGGGAATGCCCAGGCTGTCCCCACTGGGATACACCTGGCCACCTTCAAGGTGGACGGGACATGGAGCAACCCAGTCTAGTGGAAGGGTGGAACAAGATGAGCATGAAGGTCCCTTCCAACCCAAACCACTTTGTTTTTTAAGGATTCTGTCCGTCCCCCATAGCTGGGCACGGCCCTGGCCGCTCAGAGCCACCAAGTCGTGGTTCCACAAGCCCGCTGATAAGTTCTGCAGTCACCCTGAACTCACAGTTTGGGGTCTCTGTGCGCCCCAAAGCAGCAGAGCCCCTCCAGCAGCAGTGCCAGGGGGGCCGTGGCCCCGCATACCTGTGTCCTGCGAGAGGCTGGCGCTGTAGCTGTCGCTCTCGGTGACCGTGATGCCGTGCTGGGAGCCCACTGTCCTCCAGTCCGAGGTGAGGGTCCGCGCCGGGGTGGACGCCTGGCACTTGGTGAGTGTCCACTGGCTGGAGTAGCGGTTGCGGGTGCTGTGAGCAGACTTCACGCTCTTCCTCGACACGGGGTCTAGGGCACAAAGGCGCCAGAGTCACGGTGGGTCCTTCCACTCACAGCCAGGCCACTGTCCCCTCTCCCTGGAGCACTGCCTCCCCCTTCTGCCTTCCCTGCAGGGGCTTTTGGGCACAGCCAGTGCTGGAGGATGGTTTCCCCATCCCCGCCCCATGTGTGCAACCCCCAGCACAGCCAGCCCGGCCCCACACACTCACTGGTGCCGGGGCGGATGTCGGACATGTCGATGAGGGGCCCCGTGTTCTGGATCAGGGCAGGGTGATGCAGAGAGACGCCCGTGCAGAAGCTCTGGGGGTTCACAGCCTGGCTGAACTCCGTGTCGGTCACCGGGATCGTGGCTTTGTCATCCCCTGTGGGAGGGAGCTGCAGCTCAGACCTCTCTCTGGCCGGGCACTGTAGGCACGTGCTGGCCCACGCTCAGTCCACCCATGGGACCCCAGCACTCTGGGGCAGCAGGGGACGGGAGCTTTGCCTGTGCTTACCCAGCTGCTTGATGCCCTCCTTGTCCTCGATGAGGAGCTGCACCCGTGGGATGTCGATGTGCAGGCGGGGGCCCTGCGGGGGCCCCTTCACCGGCGTGTCAAAGCTGCGGTTATTCTTGCTGTGAGGTGAGAGGGGACGCAGACCCGCCCATTACCGGACAGAGCCCCGGCGGCTCCAGCCTGCCACGGGCTGGGGATTGCCACCAGCCAGCCCACCCGGGGCTCAGCTCTGCCCAGGCAAGCTCTGGTGTGGCTGCTCGGACCCTCGAGCAGGCAGGAGCAGCCAGGAGCACTGGGGCTGCTGTGCTGCAGACTCACTGCCACAACCTTCGCAGGTGTGAGCGAGAGAAGGTCTTGGACTGAGCGAGGGCTGTACCTGGGCTTAAAAGCAGCCATGACCACCCCCAGCACCACCTATTCCCCTGCCTGCCCACCCAGCCCCAGCCATGGGCAGATGCGAGACTCACCTGATCAGCATTTCTGCCAAACTCTTCGCATCTGTGCAGGAGACACAAAAACCAAGAAGTATTTTGTAAGGGAGCAGTTTAGGGCACAGTGAGGCAGTCCAGGAACTCAATCCGGGGTCCCGCCGGCTGTGCCTCTGAATCCCATCTCACCTCGAAGCCTCTTCAGCCGCTTCTCCTTCCTCTTCTTGCGGATGATGAAGAGCAGGGCCACTCCCAGCGTGGCCAGGATCACGGGACAGGCGATGGTGAAGAGCTTCTTCACATCATCACCTTCCCCTTGGGCAGACTTGATCGGGGGGATGGTGCCTAGGGCAGAGCACGGGCGGGTGGGCACTCAGCGCGGCGGGACCCCCCGGGTCTGGTGACACCCCCCCAGCCCGTGTCCCCACTCACTGCCGTCGTAGTCCAGCGTGGCGAACTGCGCGGTCTCGTTGCCGCAGCCGGCGCTGTTGCAGGCCTTCATGCGCAGCTCGTACCAGGTGGCCTCGCGCAGCTCGGTCAGGAACACCTCGCTGGAGCTGTTGGTGCGAAGGCTCTGCCACACCCAGTTGCCCTTGGGCCGGTACTCCAGGACGATGGCGGTGATGGGGCAGCCCCCGCTGCTCCAGCCCTGCAGGTTCAGCCTGGCGTGCGTGGAGTTGATGTGGGTGAAGAGGTGCTGGTCCTTGCTGAAGGAGGGCTCTGCGGGAGAGGAGCTGTCAGGAGGGTGGGGAGGGGCCCCCCGTGTCCCCCCGGCGGGGCAGGGACACCGCAGGCCGGGCTCACCTCTGCCGTGGGTCTTGGCCTCGATGATCTCGCTGATGCGGCCGGCGCCGACGCTGTTCTTGGCCGCCAGCTTCACCTTGTACCAGGTGCCACACTTGAGACTCTCCAGCTTGAAGGAGCGCTCGGAGGAGCTGATGAACACGTCCTTCCACTCCTCGCTGTTGTCCACCGAGTACTGGAGCACAAAACCTGGGGGGAGCAAGGAGGGGGTCACCTCTGGGCACATGGGCGAGGGGAAGGGTGTGTGGCTGGCACAAAGCCTCTGCCCAAGTCCGGCTCAGCTTTGCGGTGCCAGGGCACCCATCATACCCCAATTCCCTCACTACTCCTCACTCATGAGCAGCGGTGGAAACTGCCTGCTCTGCCCACCACACAGAGCCAGGCAGGAGCCACAGGCAAGAGGAGCTCGGGCACCTCCTGGGAGCTCCGCCAGCACCCCTGGTCACACCTCGCCCCCAGCGCCCCCAGGATGGCCTCACTGCTCATTTCCACATGGGAGTGCACGCTGTGATTGAGTGGTGCGAGGCTATAAAGGGAAAGCTGGAATTAAGCAGCTCCCTCGGGAGGCTGCAGGGAAGTTGCTTCTGTCATTGCACACCGCCTCCTCTCCCGTGATGAAGAGTATTAGGAAGCACACGGTGTCCTAGATGAGCAAACCTGTTACGCTGCCATCAACAAGGTGCCTGGAGATGGCTGGTCTGGGCTTCCTGGGAGAGCACAGGGACACAGGGACAGCCCCGAGGGCATCGGGGCATCTCAGGACAGCACATCCCTGCTGCCCCGGTCATGCTGACCGAACTTTCCTAGTGCACTGAGAGGTTTGGCTATTTTTGCAGGATGGTTAGCCAATTCTCAAATAAAAATAGCAGGGAAGAGTAGGCCTCCTGCCTTGCTGTGCGCATAATGAGCTGCACAAAGCAGAGCTGGCAGGACGGCCCCGGTGCCAACACCACCCAGGTGCCACCATGGCAATGCCAGAGGCTTCACATGAAGGAGCTCTGTGAAAAGCCAGCTCCAGCTTGGGCACAGCAGTGGGGACACCTCTCATACCTTCCCACCACCAAGGATTCCCTGTGGATGCTGACACCAGGACCTTCCCAAGGCCATGGGCATGTGATTCCCAGCAGCGTCCACACCAGCCCTGACGCCCCCACACCGCCCACCCTGGTGCCTGCCACGGCTTATTTATTTATTTTGTACATGCGGTGTGTTTTTAATATTTCTAATCCAATTATAACCAAATTTATCAACAGAGTCCGCTGGAGTGAAAGGCTGCTGGCTGGGGAGATTTGCTTGTAATTACTTTCATGCTTTTAATTAATTGTAAGCGAGGTCTCCTTCCTCGCTCCCCGCTCCCCCCTCCACACGCAGCTGTTTCAACCTATAATTCATGAGATGAATCAGAGCAGAAAGGAGACTTGGGAGAGCTGGGATGCTCCTGGAGCCCTCCCAAAGCCCCCAGCCTGTCAGGGACGTGGGACAACTCCTGCTCTGGTGGGTTCAGAGTGGCACCAATGCCAGCAGCACTGGGGCTGGCCCTGGCCACCACCCCTTAGCACCCAGTGATGTGCCTTTCATTAGCCACCTCAGCCCCTGCAGCTTGTGCAAAGCACCTCACACACCCCTCATGAGGGCTGGCAGCCCCTGCTAAGAGCTCAGAGGCATCAACCTTACTCTGAGGCATTTCTGAGCCATTTTGGAGAGGGGGGAACTGAGGTGCAGACACAAAAATGTGGCACAGTGTGCCTGAAAACGTGTTCCATGAGAATGGAAGCAGCCACACGTCTGGGATGAGCTGCTGGCACCAGCCCCGTCACTGACAGCAGCCCTACCTCGGATGGAGCTGCCCCCATTGTCCCCAGGGATCCAGGCCAGCGTGATGGACGATGCTGAGGTCTTGGAGACGGTCAGGCGGGGCTGGTCTGGAGGCACTAGGGAGGAGGGAAAGCCCATGAGCACCTCACACACGCCGAGTGCCCCAAACCGTGCCCAAGGAGACCCTGCCCACACCCCTGGGCCAGCACGAGCCCCTGGCGCAGGACACACCCTGGGCACTGGCCAGTGGGGATGGAGCGTGTCCGTGCAGGTGGGAACCCTCACCTTGCACCAGCAGGTTGATGATGATGGTGTCGAAGCCCCAGGTGTTGGTGGCAGTGCAGGTGTAGTAGCCGGAGTCCTCGGCTTTCACCGAGCGCAGCACCAGCGTCCCGTTGGTCTGGATCAGGCGGTGGCCGTCCACCGTCACCGGGATGGCAGAGTCCTCGCTGCCGGGAGGACGGGTGGGCACATCAGCCGTGTGTGACACAGCCAGGGCTGACACCAGCCCCCAGCACACCTGGCAGCCCCCTCCATACCTGTCCTTGGTCCACTTGATGGCAGGGACCGGCTCCCCGACGGAGTTGCAGGGCAGCCTCACGTCCTTCATCCACGGCGTGGTGACGGTGCCTCCGAAGGAGATGATCTTGGCGGGGGCTTGAGGGCAAGGAGGAGGTCAGCCCGGGGGGCAGACCGTGTGCGCAGACCCCCCCGAGCTGTAAGGAGACCTGGGAGCCCGGTGCTGCCCCTCCTCGGCGCTGGGGTCACCCAGCCGTGGCTTCCTGCGAGCTGTGGGGCAGCGCGGAGCAGCGGGTGTCCCCCCCGGGCCGGCAGCCCCCCGTACCTTTGCCCGCAGGCTCGATGGTGACCTTCTCGCTGATGTTGCCGCGGCCGGCGGAGGTGACGGCGGCCACCCAGAGCAGGTACTGCTGCCCGCGGTTCAGGTGGGCGATGCGGTAGAAGAGCTGGTCCGGGCTGGTCTCGTACTCGCTGGGAGCCTGCGGAGGGGGACGCGGGGGAAGGTGAAGTTTCTGTGAGACCCTCACCCCATCACCCTCAGCGCACAGCCCCACGGGTTTATCCCGGGCAGCAGCGGCTCAGCCCCGCTCGATGCCGGGGAGAGCCGGCTGGTGTCGTGATTCCTCCGGGGAGCCCGAGGAGCAGATGGCTGCGCCGGCATCCTCCTGCCCGGGAAGGGACGCTGCCCTGCCCGCCGAGGCAGCGGGGCCGGCCTGGAGGAACCCCAGCCGGGCTGGCACAAACCCTCTGCGGTCACGGCGAGAGGCTGAGGGCTCCCCAAAACCCACCTGGGGTCCCTGCATGGCTCACGGCGACTGCCCCAGGCCTGCGGCGGCCCTGCGGGCTGGGCTGGCTGTGCTCAAACCCGGGGACAGTCCCCAGCACAGAGGCACCCTGGCCCAAGCACGGCCCGAGGGGAAGGACTGCCTGGCACAGCACCCGGCTGTGCCACCACGCCGGCACCGGGCAGGGATGGGGCTCCACGACCCCCGAGGCACAGCATGGGTGTCTTTAAACATGGCTTGGCAGGTGCCCGTGTGTTCACACGCGTGCCCTTGAAGGGACACGGATGTGAGCGTACCCCAAAGCAGACACACCTATATGAATATTGTATAGTATACATAATTTTTTTTTTTTTACCCAAATGACAGTTTTGACAAGATGCCAAGAAAACAATATCGGATCCCAGCGGTTTTACCAGTTGCTTTGATGAAAAGATTATGTTGCCCTGGAAACCAGAGGCTCAGATAGTGAAATGAGTTTGAGAAGGAGCTTTTGATAAGCACTAGTCTGCAGACCTCCCATCAACCTCTCCCTCACCAAAGAAGGATGGGGCCAGGTTGGATTTCTATTTCATTTTCGGTCAGCTGCTGGCATGTTTCCCCCTCTGGAGCAAGCGCTGAGCAGGGCAGATGCCAGAGGATGGGAACAGAGTGCTGATGGGACCATTCCCCGGTGCACAGTGCCCATGGATGCCCTTGGACAATTCCGCAGTGCACCCCAAGAGGTCTTTGCTGCGGCTGCTGCCTGGCATCAGCTCTCCCTCCCGTTCCTGCTCGGGCAGCTCAGCGCTCCCTGGCACACTGCGGTGACTGCCAGCCCCATTCCCAGCACGTACCGGCTGCCCCGAGCCGGGGCTGGAGCAGAAGATGGTGTACTTCCGAATGATCCCGTTGGGCTTGGCTGGCGGCAGCCAGGACACCACCACGCTGCTGGCGGAGGATGGCACAGCCTTGATCCCAGCTGGGGGGCCTGGAACTGAGCAGGGAGAGCATGGCAGAGCCGGTGCCAGGAGGCGTCCGAGGTCTCTGCCCAGCTGGGAGACGTGACAACATCCTGCGGTGGGGCTGGCATCCCAGCCACACCCTGGGAAGCAGCTGCAGTGGTGGAGCTGCACACGGGCAGGGACAGGTCTGCCTGCAGGACACCTCTCCACGGGTGGCTCTGCTCCCCATGCGAGCCAGAGGCAGGAGGGTTAATTGCAGCCCAAGCTCTGCTTTAGAAATCATGATTGGCTTTTAATGGCCATCCCCTTAATCTGTCAGCCGTACCCTGCCCAGCTGCGCCCCCCTCCCAGCATCTGGCGCTTCCTAGGACACAGGCCCAGGGATGCTCTGCTAGCGAGCTAATGGCATTAAAGTAGGGCAGGCAGCGTGTAAATATTTAAATATCCGCACTTAAGGAAAAGGAAGAAAAGGGGAAAGGAAATGCCCTGCCCGTGGCTGTACACAGGGGGTTTCCCCTGTGCCCCGGCAGCCCCTCCAGCCCTTTGAGACGAGCGGGGGGCAGAGCCACTTACTGTCCTCCTTGGTCTGGATGTAGAGCACGCTGCTGCGGACGCCGTCCCCCGCCTGGGTGTAGGCCAGCACCTGCACGCTGTAGTTGGTGAACTTCTCCATGCCCCGCAGCTCCACCCGCTCCCGCGTGGTCGTGATGTTCTGCATCTCGCCCCACTCTGCGGGAGACCGGCCCTGTCAGCCCCTGAGCCCCCCGGGCCCCCGCGTCACCCGCTCCCCACGTGCGCTCACCTCCGTCCATGTAGAGGGACCAGAAGATGACCCGGTAGCCCTTGAGCACCCCGTTGAGGGTGCTGCGCGGGGGCTCCGACCAGGAGATCACGGCCACGTCCGAGGTGATGGAGATGGCTCGCACGTTCTCGGGGGGCTGGCTGGGAACTGGGGAGGGGAGGGATGAGGAGGGCAATCAGCAGGAGGACAGAGATGCCGGGCTGAAGGAGCCGTGTCCCACACAGCCACCCTGACTGGACCCTGCCGTGCTGCTGGAAGCCCTCAGCCAGTCCTGCCCGGCAGGGCTCTGCCTCCAACATGCAGTTTTCCCTCTCCTGGGCCAGCGAGGTGCGTGTGAACTCTGTGCTGTGGTGACAGGGAGGATTCCTTCCCAGCGAGGGGAGAGTGGGAGAGCTGGCTGGATGCGAGGTAATTAGATCCCATTGCCCCGCAAGAGGTAACTCTAATTTTTATGAGCGTTTAAATGATAATATATCACTGTAACGATCCTCTTTGAAAATGATTATTGTTTCATATTACTTAGGTGCAAAAATATAAGCACCATGTAATTAGGGACAGAGTATAATAAACTAATACAGACAGTCCGTTTGAACAAAATGAAGGTAATATAATTATGGAAAAGACACTATTGCTAAAACAGGGGCCCTTGAATACCCCGGGAGGAGTGCTAATGCAGCCAGGAAACGATTGTGGTTTGACAGGCTAACGAGAGCCTTAATTAAGTATGAAAAACTGCTGAGCAAACGCACTGCAAAACTTTTTCCCCATTGTTTTTAAAACGACCGGGGCCATCAGCCACTGTGTCCCAGGTGGAAACACGCCTGGCACTTCAGCAGTGCTGAAATCCACCTTGCACCCTTTAGCTGTGCCACAAACCCAGAGCCGTGGGTGTCCTGGACCTGCATGGGATGGGGTGGGCATCAATTGAGGGTCCCCCGGGTGGGGCCTGGCCCTGGGGACTTGACCCTGCTGTGGTCACTGGGCCATCCTCACCGTCCTCCAGCGTGGTGGCGTTGATCTCGCTGGACGAGGGCCCCGTGCCCGCGCGGTTGAACGCCTGCACCACCACCCCGTACTGAGCAAACTTCTTGAGGTTGTCCAGCGTGTAGACCTCGCTGTCCCCCGTGGCCTTCATCTCCACGATGCTGTACTGCCCGTTGCTGCCCGGGCTGTTCTCCCGGTAGCCGATCTGGTAGCCACGGATCACCCCGTTCTGCAGCTCCTTCTTGGGGGCCTGAGGGACAAGGAGGGCAGGACGGAGCGGTGTCACAGGGATGGGAGGCTCACAGGGCTCCGTGCCCCAGCCACCTCTCCCCGGTGGCTTTTCTCAAGTTGTTTTCCCTCCCCACTTTTCACTGAGTGGCAAAATAGTGATAAAGAAGGTCCAGCAGGTTCCTCAGAGCCACTAGAGAGGGAAGTGCTGCTTGGACAGCACCAGTCCCCAGCTGGAGCAGGAGAAATCCCAAGTCTGGCAGCCTGAGAGGCCAGATTGAGATCAATCTTTACAATATTTCTCTGAAGCATTAAGAAATCAATAGGGTTGATTGTAAATTTATGTTACAATGCCAAGGCGATCCATCTTGCTGAAATACTCCTAAAACGAGGTGACTTATCTTTCAAGTGAATCTTACTTTTCATTAATTTGTTTTTCAGTGCTTAAGGGGAGGAGGGGGAGAAGCTGAAAACCTAAATTTATTGACTTAGCAGTTCATTCCCAAGTCCTAACTTTATAATCAATTTTATTTTTCATTAGGCAGCTTTGGAAAAATAAATCCGATTCTAAGTTTTATTGATCTCTGCTTAAACTTTGCCAGCCAGCACCTCAGTTTTTACATATTTATCCTCTCTGCCCCATGGTTCCCCATGGACACCCTGTGAGATAATGAGCTTGTTGTAAAACATGATTGATAAGAGCCCTGAGCAATAAGGTGAGCTGCCTACCCAGCCTCCAGGTTTTCCTTTCTCCTGGGGAATTTTTCCTGATTCTTGTAACGTTGATGGACTTGCTGGCTCTCAGGACAAGCTGGGACAGCATTTGGCCAAGCCCCCATAGCCAAAAAAAAAGCCCACACACCATCCCAGCCTCACTCACCTTCCACGTGACCTGGATGCTCTGGGACGTGATCGGCTGCAAGGTGACATCCATCGGAGGGCCGTCGGGAGCTGCCGAGAGACAAACACGCAAGAGCACGTTGAGAAGGTTCGGGAGCTCCTCACCAGGAGAACCCCTGGCTTTAGGAGAGCTGCAGCCCCCGTGTTCCCCTCGCCCACCGTCCCCACCAGCCACGCCCGGAGCCCTGGGCTGCACCTGCTTCCTCGGTGCTGATGGTGAGCTCCTTGCTGGGCTCGCTGCGCCCGATCTTGTTGAAGGAGTACATGCGGATGCTGTACACGGAGGCGGGGTGCAGGTCCACGATGTTTGCCTGGTTGATGGTCGGGGAGATGTTGCGTGTAGACTGCTTAAAATCCCAGGAATCTGGAAAAGCAGCGGAGCGAGGCAGAAGGGTCAGAGCCTGAATCCCGTTCGGGGTCCGCAGTGCTGAGGGGGCCGTGCTCAAGCAGGTGAGGTCCCCTGGCACCTCCAGCTTTTGTACCCCTGGAGAGGCGCTGCTTCCCTCTCTCGCTGTTGTGCGTTGGGGTTCAACTTTTTGCAAATATTGTCTCTTTTAATATTCCCTTTCAAATGCTCCCATCCAACGGAAATTATCATATTTCATTAATGCCGCTCTCTCCTTTCTTCATCAAAGGAACCGGGATGCAGAATATTCCCTTGGAGGCACCGGTGGGGCAGTCCCACACCTGGCTGTGCAGGCCAGCCCCCAGCCCACAGTGGCACGGGGAGGGGACATCGCTGTCACCTACCTGACTTGTTCTTGTACTCGATATCGAACCCAGTGATGATGCTGTTGCCGTCAAACCGCTGCGTCCACCGCAAATTCATACTCCGGGCTTTCACCTCGCGGATCTCCAGCTCCGGCGGGTCAGGGGGCTCTTGGGGACACGCAGGTGGGTTAGGGGCGCAGGCAGAGAAGGCCCCCAGGAGCAGGGGAGCCCTCTGAGCAAGGCTTTGCACCGCAGGGCTCACGCAGTGGGGATGGAGTACCTTGGACAGTGAGCTGGATCAAGCCTCTGTCCTCGCCGTAGGAATTGATGGCGTGACAGGAGAAGAAGACAGAGTCTCCACGGTCAGCTGGTTTCAGCTGTTGGTGTTCCAGGGAGAGGAGTCAGCTCAGACTGAGCTGCCCCCCGCACTGTCCCCCGCCATCACTGCCTGCTCCCACCATGGTGCCGCTGGAGCTGCAGTCCCTCCCACGGCACTCCTAACACCCCAATCCTCTGGGCTCAGCTTTGCCACTCAGTGACACCCACTGGGGACCACCACACCCTCTCCACACCTTCCCTTCTTCTCTCCAGCACCCAGCGAGACCCCCGGCAGCCCAGGCAGGTGCAGGACCCCCCAGGCCTCACCTTGAGGGTGGAGATGACCTCGTCGCCGTTGTCCTTGGTGGTGATGGCGTAGCGCATGTTGCGGTCGGGGTCGATGACGGTGTCCCCCTTCTCCCAGCGGATGATGATGGGCCGCTCGCCCCGCGCCGTGCAGTTCAGCTCCTTGGTCTGGCCCTTGATGGCGATGGTGGTGTTGGGGTGGGAGGTGATCATGGCCGGGACTGCGGGAGGCAAAGGGTCACCTGTGTGCCCGGGGGACGGGCGGGGGCCACCTGTGGCTGCCCGGCCCCGCAGAGCCCACGGACACACCGGGGACTCGGCGCATGTGGCTCTCACCGAGGGGCCCCGCAGCCCCAAGCGGAACCGTCTCGCTGCATTATACAGCTCAGGATCATAAAATAATGAAGCAGATAAATTTTATAATGCATAGCATTACACCGGGGTAGACAATAAAACGTGAAAGACAAATAACCAAGTGCACACTATAATGAAGAGAAAGCCTCCAGTCTGAGACGTGCGGGTATGAATTATTGACTAAGGTTTTACACTCCCGAGGATGAGAGGAAGAATGTTTTCCATCACGGATTTGCATAATTCACTCGTATAAACCTGGGCAGAATACAGAGTGTGATTTCCCATCAGCAAGGCCGTCTTTGCATTGCAGATGTCAGAGATGATTTTTTTTTTCATAGCTACCCCCATATGCAAACAGGGGCAGTGGGGATGCCCTATGCTGTGGTCACCACCTGGCTGGGGTGCAGAACCCGGAGGTGCTCGAGCAGCGGGTGCAGCACTGATGGGGATGGCTGATCCATGCTGTGAGGATGCCGCACTGATCCCTGGCCTGGCTCTGCCCTGTTCCAAGAGCCAAGCCCTTTGTGCCACCCCAGTGCCATGCCGTGGGCTGCCTGTGGCAGGCCCCGCACAGGAGGAACAGGCTGGGGCGCTGAGGGCAGGCTGGGTAAGCGGAAAAAAATGTAATGCATAAACAAACAGCAGTGCTGAGTCCTGCAGTAATGTATGATAATGACAATCCGCAAAGGCAACACACACTGTTCTAATGGGACACAAGAGGCTCTAATGAGCTACGACTCCTCAGCTTTCTGTGGCAATGTAATTCAATTAACAGCGAAGGAAACCTTTCCTCCTGAGCTGCTGGAGTTTGTGGGGTGCAGGACAGTGCAGTGCCCAGCCTGGTGCCAGTGTGATAATCCTGTCCCAAGGGGAGTATGGCAGCCCTGAGCTGGCAGGGGATGGCAAAGAGCAGGGACGTTGTGGCAGTGCAGCCTGGGGCACCAAGGGTTACAAGAAGCAGCCCAAGACTTCTCCTAACTCTGCCCTGTCCCATCCCCAGCTGCCTGCCCGTGCTCTGACACCTCTGACTGCCTCAGCCCCAGCTCAGGGGCGCAGTGGGATGGAGGCAGGCATGGGAAGGACTGCCCCAGCATCCCATGTCCCATCGGGATGAGGACAGAGCACGGGGACGGCCGGGGGCTCCTGCACTTGCCCCAAGGCAGGGCTGACTGCACGGCACAAGGGCACGCACAGCTGGATGAGGGGCTCAGCAGGCAGCCCTGGCACCGTGGCAGGCTCCTGCCCACTGTCACCTGCTCCTGCCACGGAAAACCATCGAGGGGCCACCCTGCAATTTGGCAGACAGGGACACTGGGGATGCGGTCCCTGCACACAGCCCTCATTCAGCCCAGGCTGGAGGATCGTGCAGCAGCAGAGGGTGTGTGACCCCCTGGCCGAAGGGGCAGGACAGCCCCTCAGGGCTGCAGCAGCCCTGGCTACACCAGCCCCTTCCCAGCGAGCAGAGGCCCTGGGAGAGGAGCTCCGTTTCAGGCTCTGCCTCACTGAAATGCACTTATTGATGTTTGATTAAAAGCAGCTCCTTGGATGTAAACATATCAACTTCTCTCAATTGCCAGGGTCCCAAGGGAGCTGCACGTAGTCCAGAGCAGGAAAAGAGCACAACAAACCCCAAGAAAACCCAAGCAGCTGCGAGGATAGAACAGATTGGGACGCTGGTGCCCAACACCTGCCCTGTAGCAGCTCTGCAGCGTGCAGAGGGACCACACTGCTTGGGACTGGCTGCAGGGACCTCCAAAGGTGGCTGGGGGCTGCTCCTGACCGTCTGTGATCTCTTCTTGGGTGCAGGGGCATCAATAATGTGGCATCAGCCACAGCTCACGCAGCGCTCTGGGCAGACAGGCTTCCTTCAAGGAGAGCTCAGCTCCAACACGTCCTGCGCCCCCCATTCTGTGCCCCCCAGAGCCCAGCCCACCCATCCAGCCTCTCCCTGTGCCCACAGCCTTGTTAACAAGGCCACAACCAGAGGCTGGTCCCGCTGGCTGGGCAGAGATAAGGCTGGGAACAAAGGAAGCCGACAGCCAGCAGCACGCTGCCGTCCCACACCCGGCTGGGGCACGAGCCGCTTCGCAGAGCGCGGGTGACAACTGAATGAGAACAGTGACAAGGGTGACAAGGGCTGTGCCTGCCTCCCTCGCCCCCCTCTTTCTTGTTTGGAGCTGGCTCTGTGATGTTAATTTGATTGCACCCGTCTCAGCTTCCTTTCTACACTGATTAGCTGAGTTTCACCTGAAGCATGAGATTAATTCAAATTGCATGGAAGCAATCAGTTATGCTCGTGCTGTGTGGCAGCGAACTTCCAGAGAGGGCTGCGCCACGACCACAGGCAGAGACCCCTCTACCTGCCCCCTGGCTGACCCCCTGGCATGGTGTCCCCGTGACGGAGCAGCAGAGGAGCCCCCTCCCCAGTGCCGCTCCGGCACAGCCGGCAGGACCCCCGGGGACGTGACTGTCCCCATCCCACACGCTCCCGACGCCCGGGCAGGTGTGCAGCCGTGCGCTAAATGGCATTTGTCACACGCTGCTGGGCCCCTCACCTGCGCCCAGCCCGGCCCCCTGTCCCCTCGGGCACAGACACCCCAGCACGCCCCACCTTCCACTCCACGCTGCATGCCGGTGAGTTCCCTCAGCAGGAAGGACTGGCTGCCATGCTCTGGGAGCCCAGGGGCCGCGGCACTCGGGGACAGGAAAGCTCCAACCCCATGGGTGACATTCCCCAAACAAATCTGGTGGCTTTCCCCACCCACCCGACAAAAGCAGCATCCGGCTGCTCCTGGCTCTGCTAAGTCCACGGAACTCAGGCACGCACTGTCCAGGGTGTTACCTGGCTGTCACAGCTCACCCCTGGAGCCCCTTGCTGTGGGATCAGGGCAGGGGCTGTGTGACACTGCCCCCTCCCCTGCTGACCGCCAGCACGCTTTGTCTGGGCTCTGATTAACTCTCATTTAACTCAGTCCGCAGTGGCCTGACTTTCAGGGAAAGCCAGCGCTGATCTCCCTTTAATTGGGCTGACATTTCACTAAACAAACAAAAACCCCAAAATGAAACAAAACAAAGAGCCCATCTAATGCTTAATTGGCTGTGGCGCTTCGTCTACCTATTCATCCAAACCTTTTCAAAGGCAGCGAGGGCTCCGGGAGATGCAAAAGCACTCGCATAATAAGGTTATGTGCTATTCAAGTCAGCAAGCAACCTGTCCTGGGATGCAATTACAGGAGATAGCAGGGACACGGCACCAGTTCGGGCTCCCAGACTTCGCACGCTCACTCGGGATTAATCGCCTCGGCTTTGTACCTGCACCTCATTGAAGTGCCCTGTTTGAAGTCGCCGGGTTTGATTCATCAGTCGGAGGGATAAATTAAACAGCTGACAGGGAGGGGAACAGGAACCTGGGAAGGCAGCGGCTGGCTGGGGAGGGGAGAAGCCCCTGAGAGGAACAGCTGCTGGTGTCAGGGACGAGAGCACCAGGCTGGGGAGGGGAGGCCAGGGTGTGGTGCTGACCAGAGGAGGCTGCACGTCCCCTGTGCCCACAGCATCCTGGGTGGGCAGCCAGGGGGTGGTGGCTCCCACGGTTTCACCAGCAGCCTCCATCCCCTCTGGCACAGCGCGCTCACTGCCTCACTGCCGGCATGGTCAAGGCAAAGTTTAGTCCTTCTGAGCCCAGTCCTGACCCCAGCCCCCCTTGGAGACACCAGGAGTGAGGGTGATGGCTCTGGACCCTCTCCACTGCCTCCTTTTCGAGGTTTGAATGCTCCCAGCAGCAACGAGCCCAATAACTAACACGGAGCTGGCAATTATACATTCTGCTGATAGCAACGGGAGAGCAATCCAATAACACGCACAGTTCAAACACGGTGTCTAACAACACTTCCCAGCCCAGCCCTGTCAAAGCAGCCCAGCTATTTCCTTTCCTCCTGGATGATGTAGATTGATTGCCTGGTTTTATTAAAGACAAAGTGTGTTTAATAGCAAAAGGGAAGCGGGTCCCTGGAGGGGACGAATCAATGCCCTCCCGTGCCCTGCATTGATCGTGGAGATGCGTGAAGCCAGGGCTGAGCACGGCTGGGGCAGTTGGAACCCTCAGAACAGAGAAGGAGGCTCTGCTGGTGACCCCATGTCCCACAGCCACCCTCACCGTGCCCACCTCTGCTCCCCAGGTCACGGCTGTGGCCATGCCAGGAGCAGGTCCCTGTCCCTGTCCCCGTGAGGATGTCCTGCAGCACAGCCCAAGCTACTTACTCTTGACAGTGAGGAACATGGACTTGCTGATGTCCGTGCCCACGCCGTTGCTGGCCTGGCAGAGGTAGTAGCCGATGTCCTCCTCCAGCACGTGGCGGATGAGCAGGGAGCTGTTGGGCAGGATCTGGATGCGGCCCGTCAGGGGGATGGGGTGGTACTGCTGGGGGTTGCCACTTCCTAGGAGGGGACACAGAGACACCGAGTTCAGCTGAGGCAGGGCAGCGCTCATGAGGCTCGGAGCTGGGGTGGCCGTGCCCAAAGGACTCCCCCCAGTCTGTGCTGCCATCCCCACACACTGCTGTGACCCATCCCTACCTTTGGCATGCTTCCACATGACCTTCGGAGGGGGGTACCCGTCAACAGAGCAGTTCAGCACCCCGGCTTTCCCATAAATGCCATCTTGGTTGTTGGGTTGGACCACAAAACGAGGAGGCACTGAGAAGTTTGGGAGAAAGGACGGTCACTGCAGGAAAATCCCCATCAGCTCCCCACCACTCCCCACTGCCTGTGGGCACAGGGGTGGCTCAGCCTTGCCTCTCGCCCTCTCAAATTCCCTCTGCCCCCTGCTGTGCTGCCCTCCCTGCCTCTCCCACCAGGGCTGGGTGGGATGCAGGGGGCCGGGTCACCCCCCAGGCTCACCCCGCACGATGAGCTGCCGCTCCCGGCTGACGGTGGCAGCGTCGTTGCTGGCGATGCAGGTGTAGTTCCCGTTGTGCTTGAGGGAGACACTGGAGATCTGCAGGGAGCTCATGAACTCCTTGCTCTCGATGGTGACCCCAGAGCCAGAGAGAATGACGTGCCCGTCCTTCCTCCAGGTGATGTGGATGGGCATGTCCCCGGAGGAGACCACGCAGGGGATGTAGAGGAGCTGTCCGATGGAGGCTGGTGGGAACTCGAAGGGCTGGATCAGAGGAGGGACTGTCGAGGGGAGAGGCAGAGAACGCTGGAGAGCCCATCCCAGGAAAGCTTTCCTTCAGCGGGGATGGGCTGCAGTGGGGCTTGGGAAAGATGCTGTCCCGGGAGGAGAAGCAGCCCAGAAACTAAGACAGGCTTTTGATTCCACCAGGAACAAGGCCAGGGGACAGCAGGAGGTGCCATCAAGCAGAGAACAGCAGGAAGACTTCTCCCACGTGGCAGGGCCACCCTGCTGAGACTGGGATGGAGAAACGCTGACCCTGCACTGGGGAAAGCCCTGGCCACCCCCAGCACGTGCCACCTGAAATTCCACCTCAGCATTTATGCACTCACAGAAAAGCCATTATTAGATGGATGCTTTTCTTAAAGGTGCTGGATTCAGAACCAGCCATTATCTTTCTGATAACTTAATTAGGCAACTGCAGCATCTCTGGCAATGTGGGAGGGGGAAGAAAGCAGAGAGAGGGAGACAATTAACTTAACAAGGCTCAGCACCTGGTAGCTGAGATCCTCGTTCTGCAGTCTCCATAATTAAATTAGCAGCCTGCCAATTGTCCCTCTGGCAGCGGGGAGCTTCCCTCTCATGCAGGCATGGGTGCAGCTCCCTGTACCCCCACGCACTTCCCTGGGCTCCCACCTCCACCCTGTGCCCGTCCCAGCACTCGGGTCTTGGCCCTGCTGCCTGGAGCAGAGCACGGCAAGCAGAGGCTCTCGCTGTCCCCCAGGCGGGAGCTGCTGCCTCGGGGCAGGCAGGTACAGGCAGGGCTGGCCCGTCGCTCTGCCGGTGACAGCAACGTGGCTCGAGCTGCCACAGCCATGGAGCCAGCGCTGCCTGCTTTCCATAATTAATGAATAATTAATTGGGAATGCACTGCAGTCTATTGCAGAGCGGGGATGGGCTTGTGGCTCCGCGCCTCTCCAAACACGCCCCCCTGGCCGACAGACAAGCTCTCCCTGCTCCAGCTTCCCTTCCCAGATCACTTCCCACCGCGATTCTCCTTTCTCCAGAGCTCCCAGGCTCTCGCTTGGAGCACCCTGCCCACGGTGCCACAGCAGAGCCCGTCCCAGCAGCTCCAATCCAGAGGTGACCCTGTGAGCAGCCTCTGCCCTTCCACGGGGTGAAGCATCACCCCACAGTGCCCTGGCACTGTGTCAGCCCCACGCCCCCCGAAACGCTGCAGCCACCCGAGCAGAGCTGTGTGGGAACCCCAGGACAGCACCAACCCATGTGGGATTAATTAAAACCTTCAAAGATGTCTGCAGGAATAAGGAGCTGTCAGGGCACCTTGGAGGAGGCTGGATTTTGGATTGTGCTGCTGGGGAAGTGCAGGGAAGAGGCCTCAGCAGCACCCCTGATCAACAAAGCCCTACGGAGCAGGGAGGTTTGAAACTGGGATCCTGGGGTTCCCTGGCTGAGCAGCAGCAGCTACACCTGGGCAGAAGTTCCGCTCAGCACGAGATGGGGATGATGCCTCATGAGCAGCCACGGGCTGTCTGCACATCCCTGCTCCTGGGGGGAGCAGTGCCAGGGGGACTTGTAAAGCTTTTACTGCTGTGTGATGGGAAGGACCTGCATAACTCACTGGTGGCATTTCACGTGGTCACCGGGCACTCGGGGCTGTAAAAGCTTTATGGTGCTCCACACCCCCCTGCTCCTTGTGCTACACAGTTATGTTTATTCACTCTCTGACTCTCTTCTAGGGCCTTTGCTATTCTTTTCCACAGGCCTTTTATCCAAGGGCCAGAGGAAATGAGGAATTCAGCCAGTGGGGCTGGGTGTAAATCTCCAGCAGGGGAATGAAGATGTCTGGCCCATGCCGCACCACGCTCCAGCCTGCTCGCCTTCCTCAGCCCGTCACTGGCCACTAATTCAGCAGTAAATCCACACTGGGGAGGGTTCAGCAGCGGTTGCTTCCCAGGATACACAAATCCTCGGCTGAACTTCAGCATCCTGCACCCTCTGAGGCCACCTCCCAGCAAATCCCATTCTTTAACTGCTCACAAACACCCCGAGATGATCTCTCCACATCAGCCCTGCCTGTCCCAGCTGTCCCAAGACGAGACCAACATCTCTGGCCTCTTTGCAAGCCCTGGGGCTCCACATGGACAGGGATTTATGTGAGGTGAGGAAAGCAGGGCTGGCCAAGCCCCGCAGACCGCAGGGGCAAGAAGAGCTCCTCGCACAGCCCTTAGACAGGTGACCCACAGCCTCCTCTCCCCTTTGCACGCCTCGGAGAAGAGCATCAGCTAATCAAGTGGCGGCATCTCTAATCAGCTCGATGCTCTCTCTCGCTAACCTGATTCCTAATAAGAAAATGGTGGCTGCGCGGGGAGGGAGCGGGATCAGAGTAAATCCAGTGCACGAATCCCCCGCTGGGCGAGAGGCAGGATGACAATTGGCCAGCTCCGTCCCCAGCGCCGCCGTGTTTGTCTGAATGATTTACTGCAAACACCGAGCTGGCGACGGGCGGAGGCGACCCGACAGCTCCTGAGGATGGGGATCCGGGAGCGCCGCGCGCTCCCAGCGCAATCTCAGCCAGTCACTGGGAGGGAATGCATCCGGCTCAATTCATTAGGACTGATAGCTCCCTCAATGGGGCTGAATAATTGATGGCCCGGAGAAGCTTTTAAGATGTTCTGTGCGCTCGGAAGACCGAGAGTATTATTTTTTTAAAAGCTAGCACACAGAGAAAAACATCGGTGAAGGTGATCCAAGCAAAGGTTAGATGTTTTAATACGTTATGTTTACACCATAAATCCTTGCTCCACCACTTGTAAGGGGAAATGGATACAGCGTGGCTCGGGGCAGCTTCTGGCGGCAGGCAGGACCAGGTAGCCAAGCCAGCTCCCGAGGGCTGAGCTCCCACGCCTGGGGACCACAGAGCACAGCCACCACCTGGCCATGCAGCTCCCCATGCCGTGCTCCTCTGCCTCCATCCCACTGCAGGGAGAGCCCAAAATCAACCTGGATGAGCTCTCCCTGCCATCCCGGGGAAGCGTCCCCACCCTCTCACCTTTGACGGTGACGTGGACGCTCTGGCTGATGGAGAGCTGGGGCTGGATCAGCACGCTGCACAGATACTCTCCCTCATCCATGCCTTTCTGGACATCCATCAGCTTCAGGGTGCCGTTCTCAAAGACCACTTGGCGGTGGTTATCGGGCAGCAGCAGCGAGTCCTTGTACCACTTGATGGAGTAATAGGGGTAGCCGATGACCCTGCAGTTGATGAAAGTGTCCCTACCCGCGACCGCTGTTATGTTCTTCATGGCGCGGATGCTCGGGGGACCTACATATTCGGGAGGAAGGAAGAGGCAGGCTAGGTTAATTCCGAAGGGCCATCTGCTTGCGTGCAGATCTGCTGCTACTCCAGAGTGAGCTTCACAGGCACAGGAGGTGGCCAGGACAGCCAGGAGCCAGCCTGGTTGGGGTGAGGAGGCAGCACGGGCTCCTCTCAGCTCGTGTGGGGACAGCTGCCACCTGCAGCTACAGCTCCTCTCCCTCACCGACCAGCAGGGCTGTGCTCCTGGGGCACAGCCACGCTTCAAGCAGCAAATCCCACCCCGGTGCTGGGGGAGCTGAGCCCACGCACACCACTGCCGCCCACTGCGGGAGGTCAGACGGCGTCCGCGTTTCTGCACTGGGCACTGGGGCTGCCCAGGGTGCCTCCATCGGGCTCCTCGGGCAGCACCAGAGCTCTGCGAGAGATGGGGAGAACTCCCCCACCACCACAGCTCTCTCTGCCTCTCCCAGGAGGAAGCTGCCTGCACTGTGCCAAACACCCATGGCAAGAGCCGCTATGGGAATCTGACTTCCACTGGCAAAAACACTTCACCTCCTTGAACCCCAGCTTTCTGCGCCTCCCACTGCCAACCTGTCTGTCACTGAAAAGCCAGACAGCCACCAGTTTCTGTCTGGCTTTGGAGCTGCCTGAGGACGGGGAGAATGCTGCAGGTGAGCCTTTAAACGAGAGGTTTCATGCATCAATAATTACATTGTTCTCCCAGCCGCTGCATAAAATAGCAAAGTAATCTAAAGATTAACCCTGTCTTGACTCCTCATGTGAGGGTGTAGCAGGATAACAGCTTAACAGGCACTCAGGATCAGCTGATGGATGGTGTTTCTCATTCTAGGACACGTTA
Organism: Donacobius atricapilla; assembly: GCA_013397315.1. Lineage (NCBI taxonomy): Eukaryota > Metazoa > Chordata > Aves > Passeriformes > Mimidae > Donacobius > Donacobius atricapilla. The sequence goes on from WBMY01012095.1 coordinate 92,762, forward strand.
AAAGAAGGAGCAGGAAGAAAAGAATTAGCATCTTGCTCTGTAACCATGTCTTGGGCCTGTCTGAGGGACTTGCTCTGTGCCACAGAAGAAAAAACCCAAATCTTATCTAGTGACAGCCCATCAAGAGCTGAGAGAAGGGAAAAAGTGAGACAAGGGAACATCCTCATTGAAAATGCTGCTCTGGCTTCTCCTGGCTGAGGGATGAACTTCCTCCAAATTCAGCAGCAAACGGCAGCAAAATTCCGACTCCTGGGATCCCAGCCAAAAAGCCACTAGATCCATTTCAAACCTGAGACACAGACAAACACAGCCCTTCAACCCTCATTCTCAGCAGACAAATAAACGCTCCCTTATCTTGTCTCGCTCCCACCTGTAAGCCGGGAGCTTTAATTGGGGATTATTAATGGGCAGGGGCTTACACCATACCCCGTGCCTGAGAGCGCTCCCCGGAACACACCGAGCAAGGCGCTGCAGCCATAATAACACGGTGATTAACGCGGCCATGGCTTTTAGCAGACAAAGAAAATACAGACATGACAAATCAAAGCTCATTTTCCACGATTTCACGTGCTGCCTCATCATCGTTTGTCATGGAGATCCTGGTGCCGCTGGGCGCCGTGGCTGCCAAGGAGTGGGGGAGTCCTGCAGGGAACGGGGGCAGCTGATAGAGCACGGGGGACCTGGGACATTTCTGGGCCTGCCACCTCCTTCTCCATGCGTGGAGTCCCTCAGGGGGTGCCTGCCCGCCCTGCGCAGACCCCAAGGCAGGGTTTGGCAGGGGGAGAGGGGACCCCAGTGTGGACAGTGCTGCCCTTTGGCTCCTCAAAGCCAAGCTCCAGTTCTCCAAGCCTCTGGGATGGCTTTCCACTTTGTTAAACTCCCAGCTTTAAGCATCAGAGAAGCTCAACCCTGCAGGTGTGCGAGGAGCGGCGCAGGGCTCAGAGGGAGTGAGGCTGGGGTAGCCAGGGAGACCCACGTGGCCGGGAAGAAGAGGGAGAGGCGAGGAGGAGTGACCAGACGGGGGAACAGAACCAAAACCAAAAAAAAAAAAAAAAGCCCAGTAAAAGTCCTATTCTGATATTTAAAAGTAGACAGGCACCTCTTACGTTTATTCGCGCTTGGTATTCGGCGCTGCCCACCGAGTTCCGCGCGGTGCACCGGTACACGCCGCCGTCCTTGATCTGCGGGCTGCTCACGTTCATGTGGCTCACGGTGGTGCCGTCAGACATGGTGTACTGGTTGGAACGGTGCCCGCTGTCCCGCGGGATGGGCTCGTCGTCCAGCGCCCAGGTGACGGTGGGTGGCGGGGCCCCCTTGGCGGCACACATCAGGGAGAACTGCTCCCCGGGGTTGACCACCTTCTCGCTGAAGGAGGAGACGATGCGGGGGGTCCCATCTGGGGGGCACCCAGCGGGACGGGGGTCAGGGAGCGGCAGCCACAGGCAGCAGCAGTCACCCACCAGCAGGATGGCACCGAGCTCCCACCCCAGGCTCGGCCGGGACAGGAGGCCGGCTGGGGACACACACACGGCTGTGCTGCTGCCCCTGGGGCAGGGAGATGCAGGCAGGGCCGAGGGGACACGGTGGCTGACAGAGGTACCAACTTGAGGGGACACCTCCCTCAGCAGAGCCCACCCCTTGTCCCAACACTCTTGGCTGGATCAAGGAGAGCTGCCCGGTGAATGGGGTGCCCAGGGGATGGAAATGACAAGTCAACACTTATTTTGGTCCTTCCCTGTCCCGGCCATGCTGCGCCCCTGCAGACAGCACAGAGAGCCCAGGAACAGGCTGGCAGCAGCCTCAAGGCTGCCACCCCAGTGGGTCTGCCTGCCCCCAGCCATGCACAAAGCATCCCCTCAGAGAGGGGCAGAGGAAGAAGCCCCCAGCCCGGCAAGCCAGCTCACCCTCCAGCGTGATGATGGAGAAGTCCTGTGCCGTCTGGGACTTGCGGGTGGCGAAGCACTGGTAGGCCCCGGAGTGGCTCTTCTGGGCGGCCGTGATGAGCAGGGTCTCGTTGCTGATGCCGCGGATGGAGATGTAGTCATCCACCGCCACCAGGTCCGTGTTGCGGTACCAGCGGATGACGTACTCGGGGGACCCGCTGAGGGCACAAGAGAGGATGACGGTGCTGCCGATGCCTGTTTTGAGCTTCTTTGGTGTGAGGGTCACACGCAGAGGGTCTGTGAGAGAGGGCAGAGGCGTTGGCGGCGCCGGGCAGAGCAGCGGGAGGCAGCTCATCCCCGCTGCGCTCTCTCCGCTCCTCCTGCCCCGGGGGCGCCGGCCGCGCGTTAAATGTCACCGCACAATAAGGCAGGTGGCCCTGCCACCGTGCCCGCTGCAAACAGCCCCTGTTTTTAACGCCAGGCCCCCGGCGGGGTACTGCGGGGAGCTGGCAGCATGGCTGGAAGAAGATGTGGCCCATGTGGCAGGGACAGTGCCGAGCTGGGGACACAGCAGGGCGGACGGCGCCTGGCTGGAGCCGCGCTCAGCAGTGCTGCTCCAGGTGAGGCGGGCACGGTGGCTCTGGCACTGCCAGGATCCCGGTGACAGGAGGAACCCCCAGGAAAACAGCACGTGATAAATACTTGGCCTGCCCAGATGGTATTTACTGTTTGGCTAGAGCTTATTTTATGTAAATCGACATGAATTTTATGTAAATCAACAAAGCAAAGCGCAGAAGCACCCAACACGTCGGACACGTGCAAAGCAGTGGCTTCCAGCGAGCCAAACGCTGTGCCAAAATACAAGGCTGCTGTTTATACAGCTGTATAAACCCCTAAAGCTCTGTATTGATAAAGGCTTTATGTGTCAGAAGGCAGCAGGACCAAGCCCCCCCCACCGCTCCTCCCCGCCGGCTCTCACCTATGACCGTGAGGGTCCCCGTGACCTCTGCGGAGCCGAAGGTGTTGGTCACCTCGCAGATGTAGGTGCCGCTGTCCTCCACGCGCAGGTCGCTGATGGTCAGCCCCGTGATGCGCTTGCTCCAGCGGCTGTCGGCGGGGAGCGGCCGCCCGTCCTTGATCCACCGCACGGCCGGGTTGGGGTAGCCCGAGGCGATGCAGGGCAGCTCCACCAGCCGGCCCGCCTTCACCTCCCGGGACTGGAAGCTGTCTAACATGGTGGGGATGGACTCCGCCGGGTCTGCGTTGGGAGAGGAACTGGGCTCACCCGGGGAAGAGGAGGAGGTGAGGTGTCTCAGGGACACTAGAGACGCCCCTGCACGGTGACGCTGCGCCCAGTCAGCGCCGTCCATGAGAGACTGGCGCTCCCCATTCCCCTGGGCTGGCGGCTCTGCCATGCAGGAGTGCAGGATGCACCCCAATATCCTTGCTGAGCATGGGGTGCCCTGTCCCACCTGGCCAGCACAGCCCTTGGCAGCCAGGACAACAGGCCCGGGGGGAGCTGGGAGGAAAAACACATCCTAAATAGCTGATGGGAGGAATAAACTCAGCACCGGAGGAATTACTCAAGGTGACACCTAATTGGTGCAAAATACACAAATTTTGTGGCACATTTCAAAATTTACAAGCAAAAGGGCCCATCAGGCAGCTGGGAAAGGAGAAAATTAATCACTAAGTCTCAGGCGTGAAATTAAATTCCAGGGGAAAGAAACCTCTTTCATTACTCCCAAGCAGAAGTAAAACGCCGTGACGTGTAAATAATGACAGCGACCAGGAGGGGCCCGGGCCGGATCGAAGCGGGCGGACCGGGGATGATGCAGGACGGGCACGGCTGCGACCCGCGGCCCGCGGGTCCTCCAGAGGCGAAATTAGGCAAGCCCTGCATCCCTTCCCTGCCCTCCGGGGGTTAATTCGAGGAGCCGGTGCGGGAGCACCCGAGGATGGGAGCAGCGTATGGCAGGGAGCGGGAACGGCGGAGCGGCGCCGGGGCTGCGAGTCGGGAGAACTCCCTCCCTTCCCGAGCGGAGTAATTTGGGCAGTCAGCGGAGCCGGGAGCGCCCCGAGACAGCCGGCACTCCGGACTGCACTGCCTCCGCCGCAGTATCGCTTGCATGTTCGTCACATCGCGTCAGGCTGCTCACATCGCGGGCTGTCACATCGCATCGCAGCGCGCCCCGTCGCCTCCCGCTCGGGGTGACGCGCGGCACTGCCACCGCCG
>WBMY01012095.1:103973-127478 GCA_013397315.1 Donacobius atricapilla
ATGGAAGGTGGCACAGGATGGAAGATGGCACTGGATGGAGGGTGGCACGGGGTGCAGGATGGGATGGGACGGTGAATGAGATGGAGGGTGGTACAGGATGGAAGATGGCATTGGACGGAGAATGAGATGGAGGATGGCACAGGATGGAGGATGGCACAGGATGGAGGGTGGCACAGGATGGAAGATGGCACAGGATGCAGGATGGGATGGAGGGTGGCATGGGGTGCAGGATGGAACGGGGAATGCGGTGGCCGCACCGCCCTGGGAAGGACGGCTCACAAAGACGCGCATCTGGAGATTCTCCAGCAGCACCAGCACCACCACGGGAGTGCCCGCACCCACAGGAAGAACACCCCACGCCCCCAGCCCCACCGCACCACCCAGGGCAGGGTGAACACGCCACCGCCACCGCCCGCCTCAGCACAGAACCAGCCGTCGCTGCCCCCATCTCGAGAGGGGCTGATTTGCAGTTTTGCATCAATTTTCCTCTGATTTTTTAATTGGGTTTTGCTGCCGCTGCAGACATTACTGTGCAAACAATTCCGAATGGCTTGAACCAGGATATTTGCTCATAAAAATCCATCACCAACACCGAGAATGACAGAAATGGAAAATGCCTAATGAAAACAAAGGGGGAAACAACAGGTACTCTGGTCCTTCGCCATCCATCACCAACCTCGGATTATTGATGGGAGGGGAAAAAAATTCTCCCATCTGCAATCAGATCTTGAGAAATCTTGAAAAGCCAAACACCACATAGGAGGAAATTCTTTGCCCCCACTTCAGTCTGCAGGAGTTTCGCCATAATTATAATAAGAGTGAGGCTGCTGGATAACACGAGAATTATTTTCCCCACTTACATTGTCAAATGATCATTTTGCCCTGCAGTGAAATCTCAATAATTATAATGCCGAACCGTGAAAGAACAAAGAAATAAAAAAAGCAGTGTTTTCTTCCAGGGAGCGGGGGGAGGGGGGAGCCGCCATTGCAGAACTCAGAGCGCATCCTTCCTCTAATTATCTTCCCCAGGGCTGTGCATCCCTCACCCTTTCCCCATGGCCTGAGCCCCCCGAAAACTCCCTCAGCCGGAGGCGGTCGTGTGGACGGGAGCAGCCGCCTCCATGCCCTGCGTGGCAGAGTTCCCCACTGAGGAGTGGAGTGGGGAGCCTGGTTTGGGCTCTGCGGCGTCGCCCCCCAGCCCCAATCCCAGCCCCCAGCCCTGCCAGGAGCTCCCCACGGAGGCTGCCCACGGTGCGTGGGGAGCGCCACGGCAGAGCCAGCCACGGCTCACTGTCCCTTCACGTCCAGCCCAACACCGACGGCCCCTCAGCAGGGGAGAAGCGGGGAGAGAGGAGAGAAAGGGGACAGAAAGCAGAGGGGGGCGTGGGGGGGTAAAGGAGGCGAACAAGGAAAACAAGACGACAGAACGCTTGCTCCACAGCCCTCGGCTAAATTACAAACCAGTTTACTGAGGTGGAAAGCTGCAGTGAGCTGAGGAGGAATATGTGGAAACCATCTGCAGATTTAAAAATAATCTATTTTACGATCACCCTCGAACATATTCTTTTGCAGAAACCAAATAGGATTTGTTGTTGTTGTTTTGTGCAAACTGTTAGGGAAAAATTACTAGAAACATGCAGGGGGTTTTGCCTTCTTGAGTACTGAGAGGCTAAATATGCCCTTCCTTATGTTTAGAATAGTAACAGTCATCTTAAAATTAACTTGGTCTGCATCAGAGCTTAAAACGGTTGCAATTCAGAGCCTGCAAAAGCAGGACAAACCTGCGCTGGGATATCTAGCACTTCGAGCTGACAGATGTCTTCCTACATACAGTAAATATAGGTCGTCTTTTCCTACCCAGAGAACTGTAGATCTTAATTAACCAGGCCACTAGCAGCATATGTAATGATTTTTTTTTTTTCAGCTTGCTAAGTAAACCTTCCCGTGATGAGATGGAAGGGAAATCAGACGCACGTGAGAGGGACCCCCCTCTCTGGCTGCCGCGGTCAGCGCGGCCCCGGCGTCGCGGCTCTCGCCGTTATTTCACGCTATAAAATCTGGCTAACGAGACGGGAAGGGTGCGAGTGCCACATCCCCCTCTCTGCGAGCAGCCCATGGCCGTGCCCAGCCAGCCCTGAGCCCTGAGCCCGGCTGGGCTGGCAGTGGCCAGAGTGGCCGTGGGGCTCCGCAGACGGAACCGCGCTCCGCCTCGTAAACCGCCCCAGGATTAAATTATCTCCGGGCTCGGAGGCAAAGGAGCTAATGAAATCCATGCTGCATTGTGATAAAGTCGTGCCGAGCCTCGCGGAGGGGCAGTGGGTGCTGGGGTGGGTGAGGGCGGGTGGCAGGGCCTGTCACCCCCAGGCACAGCGTCCCTGTCCCCTGAGCTGGCCCCGTCCCAGCCCTGGCTCAGGAGGAAGGCAAAAGGCAAGAGCTGGGTGAAGTTTTACCAGACCCTGCCTGAACGAGGGCATCCAGTGAAGCCCCTGCCCTCCCATCCGCTGTCACATGCAGGGTGCTCTGAACTGGTTTTTAAAAACGCTGGATTGGGAGGAAGGGAGAGCAGAGCCCGAGCCCATGGCCACATCCTCACGCAGTCCGTGAAGTGTGCTTGGCAGGGTAAGGACAGCACACAGAGCTCTGTAAAGGGCAGGAATGGTGCAGGCTCCCCACAGAAAAGCTACCCAGAGACTGTGGGAAGGAGTCGAGGCCAGAAGCTCTCTCTGCAACATGGAAAACTGCGAGAGCTGCACATCACTGCCCTGCACCAGCTCTGAAAGAATCCTGCTGAAGCCAAGACCTTGTTTTGATCTGATGAGAAAACCCAAAAGCCTCACAAAAGAAACTCTGTCACCTGAAACTCAGGGGTGAAGTGGAACAATCCTGCACTGCCATTCACTGCTGCGGTCCCACGTGTCCACGAGACACGAGCGGTGCCTCCCATCCCCTCCTCCCCTCCCTGCTACTCACTGGGGAAAAAAATTCAGTGAACGCGACTCGAACAAAGAGTAGAACTTCCTCCCTGCTCATTAGTGCTGGAAAAGCAACAGAAAAAAAATCCCCAGGACATAACCTCCTCTTCAGCTCTGAAGTCTGAGCGGCTTGGAGAGGGTGGTTGGGTTTGTTCTTTGCCTTTCACCTCACTCAGAGTTGGTCTGCACGCTTTGATTATGGAGGCACAGAGAGCAGCCCACGCTGAGGAAGGGGACCCCAAGCCCACCCACCCTAGAGCTGGCCCTGCACAGCCACCCTGGGACACACGGATTCCCACACGTGTGGGCACAGCCCCACCGGCACCTGGCTGGGAGGCTGGAGGCAGCTCGGGACAGCTTACAGCGACCCTTCCCAGCCTGTGGGACACGCTGGTCCTTCCTCCCTGTCTCCCACCCTCGAGAGGGGGTGACTGCAGAAGAAAACCACTTCTCCTCGCTTTTCCTGCCACCTCATGAGGGCTGGTGGCAGGAGAGGAGGGAGGTGCAGGGTGGGACAGGGGCATCACCGGCTCTCACCTCCCGCGTGCTCCCTGAGCACCACCAGCAAACACGGACTGAAATGTGGCTGAACCACAGCATCCCCTTGGAGAGGGGTGAGAAGGGAGCAAGGCAGCCACGAAAGCCACCAGCGTGTCACCACGAGCCCTTCTCCATTCACCCACACTCCAGTGCTGGAGAGGTTCAGAGAGCCACTGGGGAGCTGCACACGCTCCCAGGGGGGAACAAGCCCGGTGTTCCATCAGAGCCACGGCACAAATCCCCTGCAGAGCATCTGCCACGGGCGGGGGCTGCACGGGCAGCTGGGAGGAGGAGCAGCCCCTTCCTGCGCCACACATCATCCGCTGCAGCTTATCAATAATTATTAAGACAAGGCAAATGTATGTTGACCTAGTTAGACGTCCAAGAAGAAAGCCGGCCCCGGTGGCTTTGTTTAGCAACCTGGCAGTCCTGATGGAGGCAGGCCTGGCACGGAGCCTTCCCATCAAAATGATTCCCTCCTGGCATCGGGGAGCCTCACTGTGAGCACTGGGGCACTTGTGAGTAACAGTTTGGGCTTCAAAGCTGGCAGGGAAACACTCCGAGAGTTCACAACGTGACCACGAGAACCATTCTGGGCCAGAAGAATTACTCAGGTGCGGTGGGAGGCAGCACAAACCCCTGGACACGACTCTGAGCAGCTTCTTGGACACCACAGACACAGGGAAGAGAGATCCTGGGTCCTCCCAACTCTGGCACAACATCCCTGGCCCAGGAACTCGTCTTAGGCAAATCCAGCCCTGCAATCAGATGTGATTTCCTAGCAACAGGCAACGAGATGCTGGGGCAGCGCACCAGGAGAGCGGGTGGCCTCCGCATGACTCCAAGTCCTTAAATGAGAGGAGATCTTGTCACACCAGGCTTTCACCTGCCTTCCAGGTGTCCAGGGAGCAGAGGGGGCTGCCCTGGCTCCCAGCACTGCTCTGAGCCCGGTCAGGTTTAGCCTGGGGAAAACACGGAGCAGAACACGAGGGCTTGGCACCCTCGGGTATCACCACCCATCATTTTTGGAGGGGGAATATCCATTTGTCAGCACGGTGGCGCAGACATGCACATGGCCCCCACATCCCACGCTGTAATCCACTCCGTTTGGGGTGATCGGGGGGAGCTGAGACCCCATCACCCGTGAGTCCCGTGACTCAGAAGGTGTGACCTGCCTCCCGCTCACCTGTCTCACAGCTCTACGTGAGACTCGAGCTTGCTGCGGGTGGCTCCTGCCGGCTCCCTGCTTCCCTGCCGTGACATTCAGGATGAATTCCCCTCATCTCGTGCAAACACCGAGGGCTCTGGAGGTGCCCCCCGGCCCCTGCCAGGTCGGGGCACGGCTCAGGGCAAGGGACGCGAGGACAGTGCAGGCACTGCCATCGCCAGCCCGGGGGACACCTCCTCTGCCCCTGGCCTCCCGGCCGGGGCTCCCTCCTGCTCTGCACGGTTCAGCGGTGCCTTTACAGCACTGCCTGTGCCAGGACACCCCGAGGCCTCAGTGCCAGCTTCAGCGGGCACGGCTGGGCTCAGGGACGGGCAGCCCAGCCCAGGGAGCCACCGAGGCTGGGTGCCCTCGGAGGGCAGGCACAGGAGGGAGCAAGGGACACGGGGATGCAAAGGGACAGCGCGGCATGGGCCCGGGAGTGCCTCCCTGGCTGGCACACCTGTCCAGCTCCAGAGGTGACAGACCCCCTGGATGCAGCCCTTCTGTCTGGGGCAGGCACCCAGATCTGCCCCATCACCAGCCTGGGAACGCTCAGCGCTTCTCCCCAGCCCGGGTCCCTCTGTCCCTGCAGCACTGCAGCCCGATCCCGTCTCCGAGCGCCTCTCAAAACTGACGGGATGCGAATCATTCCTCCCGTTCAGCGGCTACTCAAGCCCCGCTGGGCAGCGCTCCGAGCAGCTGCCGCCTCGCACAGACGCGGGCAGGGCGGGCACAGCGGTGGTTTGGGCAGCGAGGAGGGGCGAGCGCATCCATCGCAGCCGCACAAAGAGGCTCCTCATGGCCAGCGCCGAGGAAGGCAGCCCCGGCTGCTCCAGGAGTCACAGAGGGCTGTGCGCTGTCGGCGAGGAGGAGCTTTCACTGCAAAAAGCTGAGCTGTGCCGGGAGGGTGACACGGGGACAGCGGCACGGGCCGGGCCAGGCCAGGGATGCTCCCCACTGACAGGCATGAGTGGGTGCACAGGCTAAGGCAGCAGGGACAGCGCCCAGCCAACTCACACATGTTTTATTCATAAAAACACTGCAAAGTTCACGCGCATTCACTAATTACTCACCCTGCTCCTCTGTCAGGTGAATAATGAGGGGAAAAATAATCAGCAATTTGTTCAAAACCACATGGAGAAATTCCGAGTGCGGTATGGCAGGGCTGTGCTCTGCATACTGAAACCTGGGGCTGATGTGGTGCTGTAGAAAAACCTGGGGCGCTCATCAAAGGGACTCCAAAGAAACCAGTGCTCCCATTCACCCCTAACTCCCATCCTGTCCCACATGGCCACGGGCATTTCCAGGTGCTCCAGGGCTGTCACAGCAGCACCTCGGAGCAGAAATGTCTTTAAAAAGCATCAAGGAGCTCCTGCCTCCTCGGAAGCCCAGCCAGGCCTTGCTCTCTTGCAGCGCTGCTAATTACCACAGCTTTCCAGAAGGCAGGAATAATTAAAGCACCTTCCCTTTCCCTGGAGAACGAGAGTGGGAGCCTTAGTGGATGGCACAGGGAAGAGAAATCATGTCCCGAAGTTCTCTGCTCTCCTCAGGAGCTGAGCCTGGCAGCGGGGCAGGGCGAGGAGCCTCCTGCGGGGATGCCCCCGTCGGCACCCCACAAGTGGGGATGGAGCCAGGGAAAAGCACCGGGGAGCTGGATGGGGAACCTCAGGCTTTCAGCTGAAGGAGCGCAGAGGAGCCAGCACATCTGCTCCCGAGGAGCCACTTCAGCCAGGGGACTCCTGCCTCGGCACAGCAATTATTTTAAAATAAAATTATCCTCTGAAAAGGCATGATAGAGCATTAGCCCTGGGAGTTCCCCCTTGCCCGCCCAAAAATGCCAATGTGCTGTGCCACCCCGCTGGTTTGGAGGGGAGGGGGTGGGTGTGAGGACAGGGCCACCAAGAGGGAGCTCTGTGGCCACTGAGAGGCCTCCTTTGGCCAGCGCTGACTTTAGACACGGCCTCTGCAACTGCAGCAAAGTTGCAGTCAAGCATCAGCATCTCCACAGCAGCAAACGGGAGCGTAATCACAGAGAGGTGAGGGGAGGGAGGAAACAAAAAGCAGCAATAAATCACCTCCCTGCTGCTACCCGAGGAGATATAATTAAGTTTATGCTTAGAGTGGCATTGCTGACAGTAGTCCTGGAATGAGATAAACACATGGCATGAGGTTAAGCTGTGTGCTGAGTGGCAGGTGACACGTGTGCTCAGGAATGTCCTTGATTAGGGAGTCCCCAAAGGCGGGGAGAGCACCAGGAAATGTCTCAAAAGCCGCACACTGGAAGGCTCAGGGCACCCGTGCACACCCAGAGCGGGTTCTGCAGCCTCTGCTGAGTGCCCACTGCTCCAGTCAGCCTCACCCCGGGTGTCCCTGCCCGGGGGGTCCCCCCTTTCCTGGCGCCCACCACCACCCATGGGTGCCCGGCTCACCAGCCTGAGACCTGCTTGTGCTTAAGCACAGGCTTAAATTTAAGCCCAGGCTTAACTTTAAGCACATGAAATGTCCACTGATCTCCAAAGGATTATTCGTGGGCTCAGCTGCACACACCAGGGGCTCAGCAGGCGCGGGGCTGGGATGCTCAGTGTCACCTCCCGGGACAAAGGGCAGAGACAAACCCTGCGAAGGGCGTGTGACTGGAATGACGAGGTGCCCAGCCAGCTCAGCACGGGACACTCACTGAGGCTGGACACTGAGCTGGTCCAGAGCTCCTCACAGAGGCCACGAGCACTGTGGGCACTGCAGACCGTCTTCTACTCAAACACACCTGCACGTTTTCAAACGCTTTCCTTGATTCTCTTAAGAAAAATTCCACAAGCCCGTATTAATTTTCACTTACAGCAAAGAGCTTGGTGTGGGTTTTCTGGTAGCACGCAGTAACTGAAGACAATCCCCAAACAGGAGCAACTCTTCCTAATCTAGCCTTGCAATGTGTTTCAAACCGTCTTATTTTAAAGTATCTGCAGAACCCTCATTCCGCCCGTCCCCATGACAAACACATTTCTGCAGAGAGTGGCGCTGCTCCCTGGGTGCTGTCCCGGCTTTTATGACCTGATGTCCCCTCCGCTGAGAGAGAGCTCAGACCCACAAAGCTTGGCTTTAGCAGCTCTGGCCAAGGAGCAGAGATGGACACCCCAAATCCAGCTGAGCATCGTTGTGGTGGCTCTAAGCAGGAGCCTCTTCCTGCCCTCCAGACACTGCCACAGCCATCAGCATCCCACCTCCAGCCCCTGATCCCACCCCGGCCAGGAGGAGCCTCCGAAAGCCAGCGCACGGCCCAGCTCAGCTGAGAGCCTCCAGCTGCCATCTGGACGGATCACAGGATTTTTTTTTCCATGCAAATATGAAAGAGGGGGTGGGGGAAGGCTGAGGAGAAACGAGGCTGCAAGATGAATTCAGCATCAATTATTCTAAAATATGCGTGTTAATATGGGAAGGGCTCCATGGCTGCATCCATCTCCACTTCTGTTCATTCTGAGCAGCAAAATGTGACCCGGGAAGATGACAGCATCTCGCGTCTCACTTACACAAACACGAGCTGGGCAAGGGGGGATATTAAAACGGGAGACAATGCTGCATATTAAAATGCCACAGATGGAGCTTTCTGCAGCCTTTGCAGTCTGCCTCGGAGATTATTGCTGGGCCATATTGTATTAAAAAATGGGGGGTGGGTGTGTTATTTATTTAATTTTTAAACAAATTCCATCTCCTACTCACGCCGGATGGATAAAGTGAGCTCTTGAGCTCCAGCCAGCTTTGCCAGCAAACTCACATGAAAAATGCATTTTCATTAATACAAACTGTTTGCAGTAGGTAAATTAATTGTGGAAATGGTTTTCATACATGGCAAATTATACATTCAGTGAAAACACTGGATGACACTCCACAGTCCTAACAAAAGCCCCGTGTTTCCTGTAATGAAGCGGGATTGCCAGGTATAGGCGGCGAGCTGGAACAATTAAACAAACAAATAAGTCAACAGGCGAGTGAGAGCTGCTGGGCTTGGGAGGTTTTCAGGCTGCTGCAGCCATCCCAGGATCCAGCCCCACAGGTGGAGCTTCCCAGAGAGGAGGAGGAGAGGAAGGAGCAGCCTGGCTCCCTTCCCTTCCCGTGTGAGGGCTGAGGGTCCTGTCAGGGAAGGTGCTGTGGATTCTGAGGGCGTAGAGGCAACGAGCGCAGCAGAGCTGGCCAAGGAGCCAGGGAAGGCCCGGCCAACCCTCCACCATCTCCCAGACGGGGAACAAGCCCAAAGATCAAACCCTCCCCTCACAAGTTTCTCTTCTGCTCTCAACCCCTTTGATGCCTCCTTCACCAGCCCCATTCCTGGGCACCTGCTGATGGCGAGGGCAGCGATCTATAATTGATGGAGCGACGCTGTGCCACGGCCCCAGCCCCAGCCAGGAGACATCTGTTCTGCACGTAGCCTCGCTCAGGTGCTGTCACGCCGCATTTACCGCAGCGTATCACGGCCGTGCGCTCCTGCGGGGCCAGCCCTGGGCCCTGACACCCTCAGCTCGGGGTGTCAGTGTCTGGAGAGATTGCACTGGGTGTGTTCTCCATCCTCTTTTCAGGCTTATTTTCACAGATTTCCTTCAGCAGCACCAAAGCTGCTGGGCACTTGTGATGGCAGCACCGTGCCCACCCTCCTTGTGCCCTTCCTGCACCCTCTTAGGCAAGTTCTTACTCTGCCAGCTGCTTTTCCCTCCAAATTCTGACTCTTAAAACCCTGGGCCAGGCAGAAGGCAGGCTCAACACCTTGGGAGTGCAGGAACTCAGAGTGATTTGAAGAGCAGAACAAACCTCCATCCCTGCATTTGTCACGGGGAACGGAACGCCACGGAAGGAGGGGGCAGCATTTCATAACAGCCTGCCACGTTAGAAAACAAAGAGTGATAAAGAATCTTTTAGTCACCTCTTAATTACATATTCCGGGTGCATTAAGAAAGGAGAAATGTATCTCAGGTCACTGCCTGTCACTGCGACAAAGGCCCGTGATGAGTTCTGTATTCAAAATATTTGCACTAATTATCAGCACAGCTCCCCTTTGAAAGCGCTCGGAGGGAAGGCTGGTGTTTCACCCGAGGGAATCAGCTCACAGCCTGTGCTGCTTTCACTGCACTACACATAAATATACTCGTGCACGGGTATATTTTTACCAACGTGCCCGGCTATGTATCCATGGAGAAAAACCTATAAATGCCTAATGCTCGCCTTGTGGGGCTGGGGAGCGGGAGCAGCACAAGTGGGGCTCTGCTCCTCTCTCCTGCAGATGCTGGCTGAGCCCCCATGGGCTCTGCTGGCTTTCCAAAGGTGGGGGCAGAGGCTCTCACCCCCGGGCAACGGCTCCAGCCACGGCTTGGTCAAATGGAAAACAACCCTCTGCCAATGCAAATGCCCAGGGAAGGAGAGAAACGCACTGAATGCAAATGGGACTGACCTTTAATTAGTGCATAAGGAGGCACAAGATGGGGAAAAGCCACCAGAACTTCCCTAGGCACCTTCCCGTTCTCAAGCACAGCAGGAATCACTGCGTCCCCACAGCAGTGACTGATTTTCCAGGCAGGAGCTCCTACAGAACATCCTCTCCCTCTCTGCCTGCTCTGCTGCTGAGCCAGTGTCCCAGGAGGGGCAGGAGGAGGGTAGGGGTGGGCAAACAGAGGTCCCAGGCTCTCACCCGAGGTGCCGGCAGGATCTCGTTGCAGGAACCTGGAGTTCCCGCTACTGACAGGACAAGAGCACACAGCCTCAGGCTGCACTGGGGAGGCTCAGGGTGGACATCAAGAAGAATGAAAGGGTTGTTCAGCATTGTGAGGGGCTGCCCAGGAAGGTTTGGAGTCCCCATCCCTGGAGGTGTCCAAGGAATGACTGAACGTGGCACTCAGTGATCTGGGCTGGTCATAGCTTGGACTCGATCTTGGAGGTCTTTTCCAAACAAAATGATTCTGTGATCCTGTTGTACGAGAGGCAAGAGAAGGGTCACAGGCACCCAGCAGGTGCTGCTTGCCCCCACATGGCCCCTGTCACCCAGCAGGACACAGCACAGCAGCACAGCTCCTGCCTGTGACATCGTCCCCGCTTGACACAAACTGACCCACACCAAAAGCCGAGTAGGGCAACCCTCGACAGCCCTGGAGCTGCTTGGGGGCAGCAGCACCCTCGCCCCCGCCCCGAGGTCACATCTTGGTGTCATTCTCATGGAATTCTGCATTATTTCCCTGTTTGTTGCCATCCAATAACCCGGAGAGCTTTCCCTGAGCGCCTGCCCTAACCCGGCCGTATGCTACAGAGCAACTCCTTCTCCTCAGCCAGCATTTAATGCGAGTGGACAGCAGCAAAACCATGTAGATATAAATGGGGCAAGGAGAAAATAGCACGCCTCAGGTTCCTCGGGGAAGCATATGGGACCAGGAGACTTATTAATAAATTCTTCTTTGTTCTGTATTGTCTGTGATAAATAGCCACACTCAGCATCAATAACCACAAACATCCTTGGGAAAGAGAGACATACAGGAACCCATCATGCTGCTGAGAGCAGAGAATGGATTCGATTTCGGGGCTGAAGGCAAATTTCACAGCCCTAAACAAAATTATTGGAGGGGGCTGCTGTGGCCACACGTGCAATAAATGTAAGGTTATGGCTACTGAAGCAGCAGAACATCTCCCAAGAGTTGTAATGCCTTAAGTGAGAGGATAGGAAAGAATAGCCCCGTTCAGGAGGGTGCCTTTGGAAAAATAACATTTATGTTTCTGAATCACAAGTGTTTTTATTAAGGGAACACAACACTTCTGGAATGTTATTGCCCTAGAGATTACTCAAACTCCCACCCCTTTGCTGGCATCCAAAAGTAAATTTCCACGAGATTTTAAACACTGCTGAGACCTCAGTAATTTGGGAGTAGGAGGGAAAAGAGAGCAGTAGCAAGAGACATTCCTAATGGTGAAGACATGAAAAACGCAGCTTTATTTTTTGATGATTGCATTAGATTTTTTTTTTATATCACAGAGATGAAAAATGAGCAGCTACCACCTCCTAATTCACTGCCTGGGGACTGGATTCCTCTCCGCTGCCATTTGAGGAGAGGCACTGGAAGCAGCACTGAGCAGGAAATGAGTTGTACTGGGGAAGAGCCTGTTTCATTGTGGAAAATAGGGGAGAAATAGTAACCTGGTGTAAAGCGCATGTACTGAGGGCAGCAGAAAGCCCAGGACTGTGCTCAGGATGTAGAATCACAGAGGTGAAGGTTGGAAAATCCATCTAAAACCATCCGGAATAACCCAGCACTGCCAAGCCCAGACCGAGTGCCACATCCTATTAACACTCCCAGAGGTGGTGACTCCAACACCGCCCTGGGCAGTTGTGCCAGTGCCTGACTACCTTTCTAAGGAGATTTCCCCTAATACCCCATCTAAACCTATTCTGGCACGACTTGAGGCACGTTTCCTTTTGTGCCTGACCCCTCCTGGCTGCACCCTCCTGCCAGGGAGCTGTGGAGAGTGAGGAGGTTCCTCTCGGACCGGTCAGCAGCGCGGACTGGTCAGCATCGTGGACTGGTCAGTACCGCGGACAGCGCCCGGGCCGGCCGCGGGCATCCCCCCCTCCTCTCCACCACCCCCAAAAGCCGCGCTTTGGCCTTGTTTATTTAATTAGATTGGGTTTATTTCTTTCCGAGAGGGCGAGGAACGGGTGCTCCGTGCCCCAGGGTCTGGGCACGCCGTGGGCTCCCAGCGTGCGGCGCGGTGCTGGAAGGATTCGGCTCCTCATCTCCTCCTCCCCGCAGAAACCTTTCAGCTGCCAGCGTGTGTTCCCACCCACGGAGCTGGTGACTTCCCCGGGAAGCTCCGAGGAGTAGGCAGTGCCATCCAAGGTGGCCCGGGGAAGCGTACAACCGCCCGGGACACGCACGTGGATGCGAGGGGAAGGGATCGGCGCTTCTCGTTTTCCCCAAAGAGCTTCTCCCCTGAGCTATCGCCAGGATATGCACAAAAAGGACAAGGAGGAACGGTTTGAAACCACAACAGGTCAATTTAGAGTAGATGGAAGGAGGAGATTTTTGCGGTGGGGGTGGTGAAACACTGGCACAGGTTGCCCAGAGAGGTGGCAGATGCCTCATCCCTGGAAACGTTTAAGGTCAGATTGGACAGGGCTCCAAGCAGCCTGGCCTGGTTGAAGATGTCCTCGCTCACTGCGGTGGGCTGGACTAAGTGGCCTTTAAACGTCTCTTCCAAATGAACCAGTTCTGTGATTCCAAAAGCCCGCCAGTGGCCACAAGCCCCGGGCCAGCTCTGTTCCTGCAGGGACAGAGGACCTTCCCTCCTGCCCCTGCACTGGGTTTGTGCTGGCACCTGGGACTGCCCACCCACTGTGACCATATCAGCTCTCTTCCAACGACATTAAAAGCTCAGCACTGCTGCTAATGCTCGCTTTGGGCAACACGAGCAAGTTTCAGGCTGTTGTCACAAAAGTGAACACGTCTTGCTGAATTTGAGCCTGACTGAAAGGCACAAGTGCTCAAGGAAGCAATTTGCAAAGCAGCCTTGCATCAGGGCATCCCCCTTTTCTTTCTTGTTAATCCTCTGCTCTGTAACCACCTTTTTTTCTTCCTCATGCTTTCACCTGGAGCACCACGAGTTTGAAAGGATAAAGTACGTTAAGAGTTTTAATGCTGAGGAAGATATCAGCCTGACATTTTAATAACACTAATGCTCCGGAATTTGCAGCATTATCACTGTAGTGCATATCTCAACACCAGTCCCTCCACTGTGGTTCATACAAGCTCACATTGTACACCACATTTAACTCCACGTTAAACACCACCGGTGAAGAAATCAGCCCCTTCCATGCTGCCTGAGACGATGATTTTCCAGCACCACGTGCAGAGACATCCCAGGGATTACCCCCTTCCCTCCCATCAGGCTGTAGACAACTGCTCCTCTGCCTCCCGAAGAGCTGAGCTGTGACAACTAAAGCAATGATGCCGAGATATAAACACTGCTTCTAACAGGATGTTTTTTTGGTCTCAGCACAAAGCCAAGCCCTCTCAAACGCCAGTTTCCCAGCCTGCATCTTGCAGAATCACTCCCAGTCCTTTGCTTCCACATCCCACAGCTCAGTTCAGCATCACCCGATTTGCTTGGTCCTTTGCCTGTGTCAAGGCTGAAATTCATCCTAAATTCACCCAGTGCATGTGAACCACGAGGATAGGAGGAAGTTTGGATGACGCAGCGAGGGACAGACGAATGGGAGGGACTCTCCTAAAAACAAAGAGGGCCATTCCTGTCCACAGAAATAGGGGAGAAAGAGACGGACACCAAGGAGCTCTGCCGTGAGGGATGGCCACTCCAGTGCCCACCACAGCTGCACAACGGGCCTGGATGGCTGCAGGAAAATTTGGGAGCTCAGGGAAAGGCAGCGGCTGCCCCATCCCTGCGTGCCCTGAGCCCCTGAGTCAGCAGCACCCACAGCTTCACCTTCCCCTGCTCTCACACCTGTCCAGCAAGAGGAGCAGCTAAAACTGTAAATCCAGCAGCAGAGACAATCAGAGAAGGGAAACACTCGGGTTCAGTACTGAAACTTCCCCCGCCTGCACCTCCTGGTGTCTCTGCTCCAGACACCAGCAAAGCTCTGGCCATGAAACACCGGCTCAAGCCCTGGTTCTGCTTCCTCAGAGGAAACCAAATTCTGGCCCTTTCTGACCAGCTTTTATGTCCGAGCACAAAAAACTCCAAACGGGCTACAAGCATCAATCAAATCTGATGTAAAAATGTGGATGTCTTAAAAAGTTACAAGCCCGCAAGTTCGTAAAAAAATACAACTAAAATGCAGCCAAAGCCCAGGCGTTTTGGGAAGTTCAGACCTAGTGATGGGAGGGCAGAAACTGCTTCCTCTGCTGGCTTTTTGAAACACACACACACTGTTCTGCAAAGCCTAATGGCAACAGGCACCAGGAGACTTCTCCGGCTTCCAAAACCCCTCTCCTGTGCGTGCAGCCCACACACTGGGACTGGGCTTAATGAGCAGGAATTTGAAAGCTGACTTTGACAGAGGCTCAAAACGAGCTTAAGTTTCATGTGCAAAGTCAAATGCAGAAGTAAGTAAGTGACAGGAAGCCCGAAGAGTAAATGAGACTGTTACATCTTGTGTCTAATGAGTGACACCAGGTAACGCTGGCAAATTGCTCACCTAGAGACAGCATCAGTGAATTTCTGATGGATGAACAAGCCTTTTTTTTCCCCTCATCAGCGCACATCACAGTGAATGATGGAGCATGTTTTCCTGATGGTGCTGGAGATTGTCACAATCATTTGCTAAATCCGGTTCTGCCGGTAACACTGTGGCAGGAGAGCAAAGTGGTGCTAAGTCAAATCCTCAGCTGGCATAAGCTGGAAAAGCTCCCAAAGGGTCAGCCAAAAGCAGCTGAGGGGTTCCTGCCCTTGGCTTTCCACCATTTCCTGAGGATAACTGAGGTGCACGAGACAGGGCGACAGCACAAATGGGCAACGTGAAAACACCGAAGAGTCTCGGAGAGAAAAGAGAGAGAGACGGCTCTGAAGAAATTCAGAGAACAAGGAGATCGTGGCCAATCTGCAGGCAGAACGGGGTGAAAACCACAACGTTTTGTGGGTGCTTCACCCGAAACAGGCCCTGAAAGCTCTGCCATGCCCAGCACTGGCACGGCCCCAGCGCGGTGTGGCAGGGCCAGGCGGCCAGCACTGCCCGTCACGTGGGGAAGCCTCACGGCTGAGCTGCGATGCGTAAAAGGATTTACAGATGTAAAGCCACATCTCGATAACGCTTGGAACAAATCCCTGACATTCTTCACACAGCTCTGCACTAACAGGTTAGGCTCTAGCAGAGTGGAAACGGCAGCTCCCCGCTATTTCCACGTCTCCATCCCCGTTAACTGTTTGAAGCCTTCTCCCCTCGGAAGCAAGGTGGAGCTGGCTCGGCGGAGGCAGGACTCGCCGTGCTGACAATTATTCTCCATTCAGGACTAGCCATTTGCATGCAGTTCATTTGTGATGCAGAAAAGCTTGAACCTGTCATTATTGCTTGGCATCAGTGCAGTGCTGTGAAAAGACACCGCTCGGAACATGCGCACAGCGCTGCACCCTATTTTCTTTAATCTAGGCTAAAATGACAATGAGGAAAAGCAGGAGGCAGGGAGGGAGGAAGACGAGAATGGGGAAAGCATCATTTCCACAAACAGGAGCGATTCTCCGACAAGCCACGCACGGGTACTGCAGGCAGAGATCCAAAGGTTTGTCCAGGGATGATCCTGGCTGGGCTGAAAGCGAGGGGCTCCCCTGGTGCCAGCGCATGCAGGTGACACCGGTGTGGTCCCCTCCACACAGCTGCAATCTCCTCAGCAGGACTATCCCCCAGGAAGGCCCCAGGAGCCACCATTTTTCTGTACAACACCCTCTGGCCAAGCGGGCCATGGCCAGGGGCCCTCCCTGACACGTGCCCAGCACCGCCTGCCCCCTGCTGTCCCCTGCTGTCCCCAGGCGCAGAGAGATGGGGGTGGCATCAAGGCAGGGGAGCAGATGGAAAGGAGAAACCCCTTGAAAGCTCTGCTCCCCATGGCTATTTCCTGTCTCTTCCCAACAAGCAGGGATCACAAATGCTCGCTCTCCAAGGCCACGCTGCTGCAGTGTGCGGGGAGGGGAGGGCTGCCAGGAACAGGGATGGAACGGCTGACACCCTGGAGAGGCCTGGGGGACAGTGGGGGACACTGCCAGGCAGCTCCAGCCCCCAGCCCCTTCAGCAGCAAACACTCCAGACCCCCTCACGTATGCTGATATTTGTGGCCATCTGTGTTCTGGACGGTGCCAGCACCCAGCCTCTCAACACCTCCTGCCTCTCCCCAATCCAGCACCCGACACCAGGCACAAAAGCACAAAAAATCCCAGCCTTGGCAGACGTGGGCCAGCCCGAATGGTCAAAGATCAGCTCAAGCCCTGCCTGTAGCCAAGGCTTTAACAGCTCTGTCAGAACGTCTGTCAGGAACTGTTCTCGCTCCGCAGCGTCTCCCTGTCATGTCAACATCCAATTGCTTTTGGCTAACAACTCGACCTCCGTGACTGCTTGTGGCGAGACACTTCAGATCTCCACCACAAGTGCCGTGGAAAAGCATTTCCCGGTGCCAGCGCTGGCCGGGAATCGCCGCTGTCCGTGCTGAGCCCCGTGCTGCCTCACCGGAGGAGACCCCTCCGCCCCCAGCCCAGCCCACTCCGGGAGGAGGCAGCTCCTCGATGCGCAGGTGATTTAGGAGCCCAGATCCCATTACGATTCATCGCCAGCAGGGAATCCAACTCCCTTGTTACCTTTCAAATGAGCAGAGCTACACATGAATATTAAACACCACCGCGTTCTAGTCCCAGGGAAAAAAAAGCCAGTCTTTGAGAATCCCTCATTAAGATGCGCTGGACGCCTCGCACAGGGAGCCCGAGAGCCAATTAAGCAGGGCTGGAACAACCCTAAAACGAAGCCGTGCCTCGTTGGGTTCCCAGCATTTGGCGGAGCTGGCGTGGCTGCTCTCCCCACAGCGCCCTGGGTGCTCCCAGTCCTGCCCCAGTCCGTCCCAGAACACGACATCACTACCGAGCTATCCAGCCCCCCGCGGGGGATGAGGCTCTCCCCAAACCTGTCCTCCTCCCTGCCAGCTCCTTGCCTCCTTGCTCTATTTCCAGCACCTTCAGCAAAGTTTATTTGCTGACTTTCAAACCCCTTTATTTCCGTTCTGGCTCAAGGTAACACAATCAGACAAGCTTGACGTGTCTCCTGGCTTTGGAGGGACTCTCTCCTCCTCCTGCTCCTCATCCTCGTCCTCCCTGCCCCTGCCCAGCCCCTTCTGCCAGCGCCAGCAGCCCTCGCTCAAAATCAATTTCTATATTTCAGATACAAAGGTTGTTTTGCTTGAAAAATGAAGCTGCCCTTCACAGAGGTAATAGAGAGATCAATACTAGTTACATCGAGTTTCCTCCTGAAAACAAGGAACTGCTGGCATTTTTCTCCTCCTGATCCAGCCAGGTGGGCTGAGCCTGCATCCCAGACCCAGGTGGGTGCTCTGCCAGAAGGCCCTGGCCCCCACAGACCTTGGGAGTGGCTCCTCAAGGTCCCCTCTCCCTGCCAGCGACAGGAGGGGGTGGCGGGAAATGGAAGAGAAAATTGTGGATATAATTTATAATGCCTCATTAATTTGACAAATGCCGCTTCATGCGTGCTCTCCGTCAGCCCGTCACTGTCCCAGAAGCCACTAGATCAGCAGCTACTTCAGATGGAAAATCTACCTGCAAACCCTGCTGTTTAGAGGACGGATTAATTGCTCTGATCCTCACGTGGCAGCTGGAGCTGTCCTGGATGGTGGCTGCTGCTCCTGCCCCGCGGCTAGGACCTCTGCATGGGGACAGCGATTCCAGCAAGGGATGCGGGCGGAGATGGGGAAGGCAAGTATCACAAACAGCTCTCAGAAAAAGCATTTGACCAGCTGTAATAGCTCCTTACCGAGGCTTTTCTGTAGAGGCAATCCCATAGGAAATGCTTCTTTGCCAAAATGAAGCTTTTGTGGAAACTTCTCATTTCAGTCACGCACTGAATTCAATTTTGTCTCCATCTGAGGAAAAGTTTCCTTTCTTCAAACCTCCCCTGCCCACAGACTGTTTGTTTCTCTACTGGAAAAGCAGTGAGATGGAAGGGGAAGAAGACAGAGGGATCAGGTGGATTCTGCCCAATACACGCCTTCAGCTTCCCCCTTCCTGGGAGGATCCCATCAGCTCCCACCCGAGCGAAGCTTTGGTCAGAGCAAGTGGGAGACGCTGGGGGCACCCAGGAATGGAAGTGGTCGATCCTCCCAAAGCCAGGCAGCTCCAGCTGAAATCCCACTGAGCCAGCCTGAGCTTGTACCCACACAAATGGGCGCCCAGAATTCTAATCCCACGAGGAAAACAGGAAGAGGAGGCTGGAGAAGATGTATGTGCGTGAGGCACCGTTAGCACAACTCCACTCACTCTCTGTTAAATAACTCTTCCAGGGCATGAGTTAAATGGCAGCACAGAGCAATCAGGGGACAATAAATCCCCGGTTATAAATTCTGGCACTAGACTGAGATGAAAATCATCATCCCTGGCTGGCCACAACTGGTCCTGGCTCTGGGATTTTGGGGAGCAGGGCAGGAGGGAGGAATGTCTGCTCCACTGGGAGCCTCCCAGCCCCACTCACCCTCCCCAGGGGCTGCTGCTCACTTTGTGCCCCGCTCAAAGACCCCCAGACATCCCCAGGTGCGCCATGGGGTGGTTTCAGCACAAACAGGGAGTGAAGCTCTGCTCAAGCCCATAGCAAAGAGGCTGAATTCCCCTTCCAGCCCAGAGCTCCTGGGGTGTCCCGCTGGCCACGGCCTTGTCCTCGCCCCCCTGCACAAACGCCAGCCAAGGAGACAACACATTCCCAAAGGGCTTCCAGCAGAGGGAGGGACACAAGGTGTCACCGATTTACCTTGCTGCATCCCAGCTCTGCCTGCTGCAAGCCGTTATTTCCTGCAAATATATTGCACTGTGGGATGCCTGCGATATTTTATAAAGTTAATAACTTTTTTTTAATTGGATGAGTTTATAGAACCGTGCGAGCAATTAACAATAATTACGTTTAAGACACTTAAATTCCAGGATGCACCACAAACACTGGAATATTAAGCTATAAAAACCCTCAATTGTACATTCAAATTACATTAAGGGTCTGTTGGAAGGAATACACTCTCAAGTTTCAAGAGCCCCACTCTGTTCTGTTTATAAAATGAGCTTACATCAGATGTTGCAGCAGCAGCCCTGTCCCCATCCTCACTCAAAGCCTGGGCACCAGACGGATCCCACATGGATAACACTGCTCAGCTGCCCTGGTGTCCCTGGGTGGCGAGGCCCAGGACCCAGGGAAAGCCTCCCCTTGGCTTTCAGCTCAGCCACGGACGCCGCAGCACCGACGCCGCTCCGGGAGGGGAGCTGGACCAGTGCTTATTTCATTTTAATCACCAGGTGCCAACCTGAATTATTGATGTCGGTTCTCAGTGACAGGTAAGGCATTTTATCACCGCGCCTTTAATAATGCAGGAGTCATGATCCTCGGCGCTGAAATGTCAGGCAATTCTCAGGTTGCCCTCGCCACGCCGGCGATGTTTCCCCGTCCTGCCCTTCCTCGCCGCTGCCCAGGGCTCAGCACCAGCGCCCATCTGCTCCCCACCAGACGGCACCCGCGGCACCCTGGTCACCCTGCCCTCCCTGTGGGACCCATCTCTGCTGGATTAGGGGCCTGGCTGGCGGGAGAGGCAGCAGGGAGGTGGCCAAGGGAGAGAAGGGATGAGCAGAGCTTGGCAGCTCCGAAAACCAACCCCAAACGCCCCGCTGCAGAAGGGAAACCCTGGCTGAGGAAGGCACACGTCCCGCCCCTGCCCCGCGCTGCATGCGGAGCCATTTCACACAGCCTGGCCACCAAAAGGGACAGTTGCAGAGCCACCAAGGCTTCTGCTGAGGAACAATAGCTGGCTGATGTCTCCATTTTGAGCCGTGCACACGCAGCTGGCGCCTGCCTCTGGGAGGGAAAAGGCCTCTCCAGAGGCGGCGAGGGAGGGATTCTGTGGGAAGCAGGATGTGCTCGGCAAGGGAGTAGCAAAGCTCTGGACATGGGCAGTACTGCAGAGGGAGATGGGCACGGCTGGCAGAGCAGCTCAGGAGCCCAGGGTGGGAGAGCCCACCTGAGCCAGGCTCTGATCCAGCTCAGGGGGCGAGTCCCCACCTGAGCCAGGCTCTGATCCAGCTCAGGGGGCGAGTCCCCACGGAGCAGCAGAGCCAGTGGCCAAGCCCAGGTGACACGAAGCAGGGGGGTGACAGAACCAGCACCAGGGATGGAGGGACACCGCCGGCAGGTAGGTCCCGTGCCAGGTGCAGGTGGGTTCTGTGAGGGTCAGGGGCTGGATGAGCAGAGGCGCCCAGCGCCCTGCCCTGCCTCCGGACCCTTGCTGCACCCTGCACAGGTTTGATCCAGCCTTTGTATTCCAACAGCGCAGCCTGACATTTACAGGGGGAGGTTTTATGCCTGCTGTAAATAACCTCTAATAGTGTAGGTCATTACACTAATTACAGAAGATAATTAATTTTCCGATTCTTGTTAGGCCACTGCATATTCCAAGAAGAGTGCTGTTCATTATTTTCCCATGCAATTGTGACCTCCCTCTCCCTTCCCCTGCCAGCCCCTCCTTCAGGATTTCAACACGTTGTCAAGTTGTTTATCATGCAGCCACGGAGCTGTTGTGAAGCTGAGGAGGCACAGGGGCTCCTTTCTGCCTCCCACCCCACCACGGGGACCACGAGAGCTCTGGGTGCGCTGCAGAACCTCCTCTCTGCCTCAAAAGGGCCCTCAGCAACATTCCTTGGCCAGGACAGGAGGATCCTAGCAAGACCACACGCCCTTCCAGCCACGTGCTGGATGCAGGAGAGGCCACACACCTCCCAGAGCCATTGGGGCTTTCCAGCAGCCAAGGAGGGCGCATCAACAGCAGGAAAACTCTGCTCAGTTGCTTGGAAAAGTCCCCTCCAAGAGCCTGACCTGCTGGTGATGATTAATCTGCAGCAGATTGATGACGGTTCTCCCAGTGAACCAAACTCAGCCTGGGAGCAGAACATCTGCAGGACCTCACTGTGCCACAGGGCTCGGTGTAGGGGCAGCCGCCACCCCCCAGACACAGACAGCACAACAAAAACAACCTGGCACCAGCAGCTCTCGCAGCTTCATCACCCTCACCCCGCCCAGGACTGTGAGCCACGGCAGTAAAACACTGCAGGGTGCAGGAGCTGCTCCCCCGGGAGCCAAAGAGCAGCAAGGGAGAAGCAGCTTCTCCTTGGCCAAACACCTGTGGAGAGACAGCTCTGGCTGGAGGAGTGTGCCAGATCCTGGCTCTCCAGCCACGCTGTAAATCTGGGTATCAGACGGGTTTTAGTGATAATCAATTGTAATAACTACACGTGGATCCCTTGACCAGATAAGTGGAATATTATAAGTCCAGCTGCAATTAGCAGGGGCAGATGGATGGGGGCTGAGGCGGCAGTCCGGGTGTTTTCCCGTCCCACCAGCTGCTCAGTGCCTACGATGCTTTTCCATTTGCCCCCTCAAAGCCCCGTGGTTGCAGTAACCTGACACCCACCACCTTGCCAGGGGAGCCAGCAGCGGGGGGAGGCAGCCTTCACCTGGCTCAGGTGACACGGGGAACTCGCTGTCACAGGACACTGGGCAGGTCTGAGGGTGCAGCCCTGCATCGGAGGGGCCTCGGCAGGGCAGCTGATAACACACACACACACCTGCTGTTAGAGCAGAGAGAATGAATTTTTAAAAGGCACATAAACCCCTGATGCTTCGAGGCATCAGCTGAACGCTAAGGAGGATTAGCGGGAAATATCTCCCGTGGAAAGCTTATTCCACATGAATTCCACTGAAGGGATCCTTTCATCTCCCCCTGGAGCATCTCTTCCCCTGGCCTGATGCGCCTTGGCACTCGCTGAGCTCCTGGAAGACACTGGCGGGCGGATGGCCGCCCGCAAAGGTTGACAGCTGTCTCCGTTGCGATGCCGCCTCCTGAGTGACGCCGATGTGACAGGCCGTGTGCCACGGCCCAGACAGGGCAGTTATCCATCCCCGGCGGGACAGAGCCGCTCCTGGTGGGACAGCCGTCCCTGGGACACGCAGGCGCCGTGCCTGGCTCCGGGCAGGTGAGATGGGAGCGCGTTTCGCTCCCCGGCTGAGCGCAGGGTGAGGATTTGCAGCTCAGCCCTCGGCCCTTGGCACAGCCCAGCACCGGGGGCTCCATGGAGCTCCACACTTCCTCACCATCTGCTTGGAAAGGGAATAAAACCCTGCCCCGGCCATTCCCTGGCATTTTTCCTGCCCATCACTTCTCAGAGCACTCGCCCTGCACCGCTGCGCCTACAAGGAAGCATCAACTGCCCCTCAGGGCCAGAGGAAGGGAAAGGGTTAAAAGGAATGCCATCTCCCCTCTCCTTTGCCTTGGAAGGAGAGGCACTGAGGGCATTAAAATCTGGGTTAAAAATGGCTCTGCTCTACCTATCTTATCTTCTTTGTACTAAAAGCCCTCAAAGAGCGGCAGGTTTTCACGCAGAATTTTCCCGTCTAATCCCCTTTTGTTAGCTCTGATACTGGCATTGCAATACAAACCTCGTCCGGGCGATTTAGGAGGGATTACACGCCCTCAATCCTACAGCATGTGGGAGAGAAACGTTTCCTCAAATCAAATTTTACACAAACCAGTATTTGAAAATAATCAAAGCGCAAATCCCCGCCGTGGGGATTTCGGGAGGGAGGTGAGTGGGGGGCGGGAGGCGGCAGGAGCTGGTGCCAGGGCACCCACAGGTCCGGACTGACAGGAACTCAGAGCACGCCAAAAAATACCCCACACTGTGACCCTGGATGGGCGATGCACAGAGACACGAGCAAAGTGAGGGCTTGGGAGCTGCTCCTCGCCCCCTTCCCATGCCAGGTGAGTGGCAAGAGGGCACAGAAGTCCAGTGCCACTGCAGCCAGGCAACAACTCTGCCCTCTGCATGGCCAAATGTGCTCTCCAGAGCTCTGCACACGTGCGTTTGGCTCGGCTTTCCCGATGAAATATTGCTGGTGCTGCTCCTGTAATATATATGTCACAGATGCAACCTCATTTTATTGATCTCTCCTAGCTGCCGGGATATCCATGGTGGAATGAATACGTCTGTATCACCACAGAAAAGAAAAAAAGAAAA
>WBMY01012099.1:1472-96335 GCA_013397315.1 Donacobius atricapilla
AGGGCTGTCCCGGCCGCCCAAGGGAACCGGGACCGTGCCGGGCCTGTGCCAGGGTAACGGTGCCCCCCGCTCGTGTCTGTGCAGGGCTGTCCCTGTGACATAACCGTGACCCCCCGCAGCACCTTCCCCGTGGGGCTGCGGAGCAACCCCCACAGGCTCTGTGCTTTCCCCTCAGCAGGAGGGTTTGGATGTCTCTGTCCTTCCTCTATCCCCCGAGGGACAGCTGGGGAGGTCCCAATGACGCCTTGGAGCGGGAGCAGTGTCCCAAAGCGGACCTGGATGATGGTCCTGGGGCTTTGCAGGGAGAGTGGTCTTTGCGTGGAAGAACACCGCAGCGGATGCTCCTGGCCAGCCCCATCTGACACTGCTTCTCCCAATTCCACCTAAGCCCAGATAGTTATTTGTGTTGTTGGAGCGTCAGCTTTTTTAAGACTAGACTTGCCAATGATATGAATGTCTGAATATAATTTAAGAAACTGTGGTCATTAGCTTTCCAAATGAGTGTCCAGTACATGGAACCAACTGTCCTAATGTGGTTTTTTTTTTTATTAGACGACTTGTAATTTTCTGCTGATGTTTCCATCATAATCTCAGCTTTATTCTTTCAAGTTCCCCATTTTTCTCTGTATCTGTTGCTGGTTGCCTACAAATAGTAACTGAAGTGTTTAATGTGTATTTCTTCTGCCTACTGTGTTCTCTGAGCTGGTGATTGCAGGTATGAAAATGTCAGTCTAACTTTCCATCCCTGGGCCCCTCATAAACTATTAATAAGGTGATTTCTTAAACAAACAACTAGTGCTCATGGTTGGTTTCCCTGCGTCTATGGAAAAAAAAAAGTGTAAGGTCAATCAGAGCATTATTTTATGTTTAGAAAACCTGGCAATGCTGAAAACATAAAACATCTAAATCCAGATAATTATGCACACTTGGTTGAATCAGCAATTCTTTACTTGGTTTCATATGGCCAAACATGTAAATATATATCCCAAATTGCCTCGCAGGCAACAGATAGTGCAGGTAGTTTTGTATCTACTTGTGGCCAAAACTAGATCCTTTTTCTGAAGAAAACTACAGAAGAAAAAAAAAAAAGGGCCCTCTTAAGTAGATTAATTATACACCTTACTTCAGCCTACTTTTAGTTCTGTGGAGTAAAATATGTGGTGTTCTCTCCAGTCAAATATAACCTGGTAACATAACTCTGGGAATCATTAGTGGTTTTTTAACTGACCAGCTCCCTGTTTAGACAAGATTTTATTTTCAAACACAGTGACAGTAAATGCAACTATCCACTCTTTCTATTTTACACTTGCCCCCTTTTTAGCTGTGTGTCATGTCAGAGAAATCTGGGCTTGTCAGAGGCTGAATGAAGTTGGCTCTGTCCACGTGGAGTTTGAGTCATAAGGATCTTCTTTTGTATAGGTATTAGTTCCCAGTGAAGGACAACTGGAAATAGCAGATGTAAATTGATGGAGATGCAAAGATCCTTAAATGAAATGCCTCTTTAATAAGTGAGGTTTTCTGCACTGCTGTCAGTCTGTGATTGGTTGAGTGGGATGAAGAATCCTGCTGTAGGAAAAAATGAACTGCATCAAAGAAAACTATGGCACAGATGTGGCTATTGTGCAGTAAAAACTGTTTAAGTTATATTCTCATTAAATACTGGCTTTCCTTAGACAATTATCAATGGGCAAAAGAAAATTGACGTGTGTCACTGGATGAATTAGTTCTAGATTGCGACTGTAGTAAGAAATTTTAATTTCAAGTATCAAAAAGCATCAATAGAATTAAAGGTCAAACCCAGATAAGAAAGAATGGATAAGCAAATAGAGTGAAGAAAACAGACAGAGTGTTTTTACCCAGTATGTATTTAATCAGGAATTAAAATGAAATGGTGAGTCAAAAACATGCTGTGGTTTAGGAGACTGTTCCGTGGAACACAAGCTGAAGGGAAACTACTGACACTAATAGCAGCCATGTGGAACAAAGGGATGAAGGGAATTTATTGTAGTCTGTGGAGGATAATAAACGTTAGGACAAATTTTAATAGGCCCCAAAATGAAAGAAAATTAAAGAAAATGAAAGAATGAGCTAGTGAAGATACTTCAAGATATAATTTAGTCCCTAATTACTTTCTTCAAGCTATACAAAGCAGTTAAGTTTCAAATATACATTTTATACTACTGGGATTTTTTCAGTCATGAGCCAGGATGGAATTCACCTTGAAAACCTTAAAAGAAAACATGTTCTAACTTTAAAAAATACAAAGCGAAATCAGTCAGTCCCTTGGGACTACACAACTTTATTTAGATGTGCCAACCAAGGACAAAGACCCTGATTTAGAGTGGAGGCCTCTTCATTTATGTATGTGAAGTGTGTGTACTGACTGGGCAGTGCTAGTGAGTTAGGAAGGAATACAGCTACCAAGTTCCTTGGATGATTTTCTTGTCACTGCCGTACAGTTAATTCATCGTGGATGCCCTTGATTATATAGAGGTAGTCACAGACTTACTTCTAATTCTGTAAACGTTCCCTGTGTTTTTAACTCTGTATGATCAATACCACTTTAAAAAGTAGCAAAAATCAGTATAAATTATGTAGGATTTCTCCAAATGTCAGAGCTTTGCCTGTGAAGTTTCACAATGGCTTTTAAGTAGGACTGTCCACAATTTAGAAGCAGAAAATTTACCACAATAAGGCTGCTAATTTACAAATATGTGCAGAAAAAAAAATCCCTGTGTGGTGGGGTTTTTTTCCTTTCTTTTTGTCTCATTAATTTTAGTAAGGTTCTGTCTGAAAAGCTATATTACCACATTACATACCCCACCAGTTCTCCGAAGTAACCACTTTTGTCAGGAATGGTAGACTTCCTGGAAAATCTGCTCTGAAGTAGCAGGTGACAGACAGTGTTTTCCAGGTGGGCTGAGCTCCACATGAAGCAGGGGGAGCACCTGTTCTGTTCTTAGAATATTCATGCATTTTTAGAGGACACATCTACTTGGTCTGCATTGTATTCACTGCCGAGAGTAAGAGGAGGAGAAAACTTCCTGCAAATGGTTTGTGTACGGCCAGATGCAGGGAGATTAGATGAAATAGGCAGGAATCAATAGCTTTTGGTTTGATTGGGATGAATGGACTTAATTTAGGAAAAAAAAAGAGAGAGAGGGTGTCAACTGCATGAAAGCAGTGTCAGATAGCAGAGAGCACTACTTGAAACTGTCTGCTTCCAAGGTGGCAAGTTGCTAAATCGAAAACTAGCATGCAATGTGATTCTACCACAGATAAAGTAAATGCTCTTTGAGGATATATAAATAGAACTGTAATGAGTAGGCAAGCAAGTGGGGTGATTCCTGATCTGTCACTCTGGCAAAGTTAGAGACTTACATTTCAGACCATTAACTAGACGAAAACTAGAAAGAGGTAAATGAATTTAAAAGACATAATGATAAAAATATGGTAAGGAAGAATTTAGGTAAATGTGACCTGAAGTTGTTCTGCAGACACAGAAAACAGGAAAGGTGGTGTGTTTGCCTACAAATACTGGTAAAAAAAAAATACAAGAATGGAGGAGAAAAAAAATGGTTGTCACTAGCTAATGTGAACAGAACATGAATCAATGACCCCCGAGTCAGAGGTGGTGTGTTGTGTGGTTTTTGTCATTCTGGTTTGCTAGTCTTTTTTTTCTCTTCAGACAGAACCCACAACTATGTAATTTCTGCAGTTTGCCTGCTACAGAGCCTTGTAGTTCATGCTTTTCAACTCCTGTTTTCACTTTGATTCTCCTAGATACGCCTAAACAGTCAATGAGAAGGTAGTGCTCTGGGAACTGGTCTGTGATTCCCATCAGCACCCAGGAGCAGCACGAGAACAAAAGGTGTCCACAGATGATCCTTTTTCAGACAGATGTATTGAAGAGTGTCTTCCTTAAGTGTCCATACCCTTGAAGGCTATGACATTTTCCATTTCCATAACTGACTCTGGAAAGGTGATTTTGTCTCTCGCTGCTGTAGTTACGAGTGACGATCCTGTAGCAGCCTCGTAGCAAACAGGTTATTACATCTGTTTTCGCATGTACCCGTGTTGTCTTTATGTTTTAAATAGGTCTTTTTTTCCTCCCTGATGCTTAGCTGCTGGACGTATTTGTGAACAAAATATATATTCACTTTTCACCTCTTTCTTCTGTGACTGTATTAGGATAGAATTAGACCTGATTTCCACAAGAGGCTCAGTTTAGCAGTCTGCTTAATAGTACACAAGAGTATTAGTAATAGGAGTTATGAGACCTAATTGAATGGGAATTTAATGAGTTTTAATATAACAAATGTCATATATGGTCTTCTAAAGTATTTAAGAGCACTCACCCTGTATAGGGTAAATAAAAACTGAACTTATAAAAAAGTTAACGGTTTTCATTTTTGTGAGATCTGAACTTTAGGATGACTACTTTTCCAGCAGTGCCCAAAATCTTCCATGATGTAAAAAATCTTCTATTCTTAAAAAAAAAATAAAAAACACAACAAAAAAAAAGGATGAGGTAGCCTTCCAGACCTTTCTTTGTAAATATGAGTAATATGTATAAAGAAAAGCATGCATTCTTTGCAAAGCATCTTTACGAAAGATGGGGTTTAGGGTGAGCAGCCTCAGAAGTAGCAAATTGGAAGAACTGGGGCTTGTCTGACCAAGCTCCTTGGCTGCTTTTAGGAAGTTTACTGAGTGCTTCTTCACATGGAGGAGCAGAATTTTGATTAATGATTAAAAAAGCAGCTTGAGCTAAGAAAAAAATATAAACACCTGTGTCACTGGGCATTCTTTCATTTTCATATGACCAGTTTTTAGTTTTTTCTGCTGCTAATTAGTGAGCATTATTTAACAGAACATTAAGCAGCGAAACTTAATTCAGACCAGTTTTGGAAGCTGTGAGAAGAGGAACCCAATAAGAACCAGTCATTTTGTGAAGCGAGAGACTGGAGGACTAATGATTGTTAAAAATAGCTGGGATGTCTCACTAGCTGCTTGCAAGGCTTAGTAAAAGTATATAGAATTAGATTGTAGCTGCAGACTTTCATAGGAGAATGCAAGGAAGTATTTCTAAGCAGTGATGCCAATTAGACACAGGGCTGACTGGCCGGGTGGTTGTGAAACTGCCTTTTCTGGGAATTAGTCATGGCAAGACTAGACAAGGAGCTGTGTGGAAGTCTCAGCCAAGAACGGCAGACCTTTGCTTGGAATGAACTACATGGCCCAGGATAGCTTTTCCAGCTTGTAACGTCCCTGCCCTGGCTTCACGTGAAGTGCATTGTATGGGTTGTAAGTTTTATAAAGGGCTTTAAGGGTTTCTCTATGACATAGTACTCCTTTTTGTGGTGAATGGGAGGAAAAGAAAATACCTAGCGCTGTATCAATAGGGACCTTTTCTCTTAGCAGGGTATGGGATGAACCTTTTGCCCCTGGCAACTTGATTTTTCATAGCACAGGAGAGCAATCTCATTGTGTCGCTCCTCATGAGAAGTGGGAGTCAGTGCTGATTCACCCCCCCTCCATTAACTGCAGAATTAGATACAGGGTCTGATATGCACACGTCCATAGGCACATATTTGAGAGCAAAATGAACTGTGGCCTTCTTTGGGACACAAGGAAATAAACACAGTCATTAAAGAGTCAGCACCGTTACCACATAGTGAACCTTTACTCACTGTTCCTACCTATTGTTATTTGAAATACCCCATTTCCTGTTTTCCCTAACTGTTGCCAATGGTCAGGATTCAGATCTCATTCACATCAGAGTAACTCTGGTAGCTTTGGGACATCAACAGGGAAAAAGGAAGTGAAAAGCAAATGACTATGATGAAGTAACTCTGAGTTTCCACTGAAGTGCTCAGGGTTTAGTCCCAGTCAGTGCCAGAGCTCAGCCTGGCGTGCAGGAATTCAGGGAAATTGCTGTTTGCTGTGTAAGCCCCTGTAAATACACTCATACTGTTGTCATTACTTCTATTGTGCACTAGGATGATAGCAAAAATAAAGATACATACTCTGTACGTATCTTAGATTAATGGGCATATATAACAAACGCACATAATAGCTGGTTAATTTTTCATTCATGGAGGCTTCTTGGGTCCTCATTATGAGACTATGAAGTCATAGGAAAATTTTAAATGACTGTGTAAAAAGTATTTTTCCCGAGTTTTTATTCTTCAGCCTGGTTAGGAAAAAAAGGAAACAATTTTAAAAAAGACAAAAAAAATCAAAACAAAAAACACCAACCAACCAACCAACCAACCAAACAAACAAACAAACAAAACCCAAACAAAAACCCAACCAACAAAAAATCCCACCCTTTGAAGTGTGGGAGAAAGGATTTTTTATCTGAATTCCATAACAAGGAAGCAGAAATACACGTAACTGGAGGATCAGACCCACAGAGATACCTCTCAACTCTCAGTCATTTTTCTTTGCACAGAAATGTATTGGAAATGTAAATGCCAGTAAAGCATTGTGAATACTGGTATTATCTCTGGGTCTCAGTCCCCTAACTATACAGAAAGGATACTACTTCCTTCCTTCACTCTGTGCCAAATGTAAGCTCTGGCCCAAAATCACAAAGAGAGATTATGGCAGAGCCAAGAAATGAACTCAGATCTTCTGAGTCCTAATCCAGGCTTGATATCATAAGGTCATCTTTCATTTGCTTGTGAATAACAACCAAAGTGTTAACCTTATTCTTCTAGATTTGCAACCTGATGGAGTTCTTATCTGTGGTGGTCATTGTATATCCTGCTGGCATTTTCACAGACTTTTAAAGCTTTTTCCTCCTGAATAGTTTTTTCCTTTCCCCAAGAGATAGGCAGCTTCCTTCAAGACTTCTCCAGCAAAGCTTGCCTGTGCTCTTTGGTGATGTGTGCTGTGTGATCTTCACCTGGTGCAGAAATCATCTAGGATTGTTTTTTAGTTACATGTCGATGTTCTCTGTCTTCCTTTCCTGTTATTTGCATCTAATAACTGTCCCTCAAAAATATGTAAACTTTTTTTAGAAGATGTCATAGAAGTTTTGTTTGTTTGTTTTTCTCAAATAAAAATGTTTTGCTTTAAATGAGCCTTTTTTTTTTTTAGTTTAAAAGCTCAAGGTAACTTGTTTTTCTCAAGGGACAAACAATTAAGTTAATAAGCATACAGAGAAGCCAAAATGTCTCTTCCTTGATCTTTTCCATTCTCTTACAGTTTAGGAAATTTATTTGAGTGGGGAATTTTTAAAATCTCATTTTGCATTCACTTGGAAATCATGAATTTCAGAGGCATGATAGAAATCAAGAGTCATATTAAAAGCGAATACATTGTCTTGTTTTAAGTGGAAGGAGAAAAATTTTAACCAGCTGATCTTTTTGGTATCATCTGATTTAATAGGTGATTACACTTTTGTTTTATAGAATGCTGATGGTACCTTTGACATAATTGTGTGTACATATTGTAAATTTGAATGTCAATGTTCTAATTTTAATAGAAGTAAGTGCTTTCCCATTTTTTTTAATGTCGTCATTATGAATGTCTTCAGTACAGTAACACCTTAAAGAGTTTTTTGGGTCTTATCCACTTGGAAACTAATCCATGAAAATGAAATAATTTGATCAAAACGTTACACACATGAAAATTATTAGACACCCATCTTGCACATGTGAGTTGCTAAATATTTATGCAGTGGTAACCTAAACTATGCAATAGTCAAGCAAATTGATATAAGATGCCTACGGAAGCAGTCATGCTAGGAAAGAAGCATGAAATTTATACTTTTGTAGTTATTATTCTTCATTGCCCATATTGTGATAACACCTAAATGCATCGTCAATGCTGAATGCCATTGGGCTACAAATGGAAAGAACAAACACTAAGTGACAGTCTCCATCCCAAAAGGATTAGCTAAATATGATTTTAATTAGGACTGATTGGTCCCTTTACAGAGTGTATTTCTGCCACTAACTATTTCAACATGCAATGTATTAATTGTGACTGCATTTTTCCCAGTCTCATCAATAGCTGATCTCAGGGATGGCATTGGGGGGCAGGATGTAACATGGCATTTTCCCATCTTCCAAGGGGTCAGAGCTGAGCTGAGTCATGTAGCAGTGGGCATGGGAAGGGGGAGGAGGAGGAAGGGGCTGCTGCTGAAGAGCCTGGGAATCACAGACCTGCTACTAGCTGAGCTGGTCATGCTCTGTGTTGCTGCATTTGAATGCTTGGCTTTTGATGAGAACTGCTGGATTCGTGAGCTGTCTTGGAGGCCTCATGGTGCCAAGCTGTAAATACATCCACGTGGCCAATCTCTTGCCTGATCAGCCTGTTTCTGGAAAAAAAGATAACAGACAAAGCAGGGTAAAAGGGAGCCACACTATTCCAAATTTGCAGACCAGGAGATTTGAAACACCAGAAGTTTGTCTACACAGGGAGATTTTCACTGCTGTGAGATTCTCAGTGGAAACGTTTCCTGCTCACTGACAAGCAGGATCTGTGTCCAGATGAACAGATGGCTTTTGCTTCACTGTGACTCATGGTTGTAACAGGGTGGGAAAGTCCTCTGAAGTAAGAGCTTTGGGGGTTTCTACCCTTTGTTCCTTTGTGCTGTTGTTGGGCCCAAAGCACTACAGAATTGCTCTCTAGCTTTTGGCTGATGTTCATAGTGTTATTTTTTAGTGATATGGGCAGCAACTGTTGAAAAGGCCATGTTTCTTTTAGGGAGATTGTCTCATCATTTGAAAGGGGATATGCCTCAACATGATCACAGGGGAGAAGTTGTAGAAGGAAAAAGAATAACTAGTCAGAGTGTTGTGGAGAGCAGTGAGGGAAGTGAAGCACAAAAATGTTGGGCATTCTCCTTGTTCAAAGGTGAATGAAAACTTCTTGTCTGAATGTTTAAAGACACAAGCACACAATAGTGCATGTGTACAGATAATTAAAATACCATCAATTCTCTGTCTCCAGGAACTGTAATTCAGAGCATGTTGTGTCTCGGCACTTTTGTAAAGTATCAGACAATGCTATAGATGTTGTTTCACAAATTAAAATGACACAAAAATCAAAAATTAAAAAAATGCAATTAAATGTAAATAAGGTCTCCTGGAAGTTTTTCTGAAATAGAAGCACTCCTTGCTCAAGTAAAATTTTAATCCAGTAGCTTTCTATCTTCCCAAATCCCTGTGGGATGAAAAGATGAGCCTTCTGGCATGCTTGGAAGGTTAATGAATGTGGACTCTAAACACAGTCTCAGGAAATACTTCTTCTTGAAAATACGTTATGGAAAGTGTTTAAAAAAGGGTACTAGTATGAGCCCTTCTCTGACTTATAACAATAGTTCTACACAGAGAGTAAACACGATTTTTTATTAGCTATTTCCTATGCCATTGAAATACCATACTGTGAATATCATCCACAAGCAAATAGCTCCTGCAAACACTAAACTCAGCTGGTTTCATACAGTCCTGCTTTGTCAGGGAGAAGCATTCAGCAATAGCTCTTAGGGCTGAATAACCATTGGGGTAGCTTCAGGTAGAGGGCCCAGCACCAGGAGCTTAATCTGCACGTTGCCAAAGGGCAGGACACCTGCCACAACCTCCTCAGCCGGAATAAGTGGCTGTGCTTGTCTGGCCAAGGAAAGAGGTCTTTGCCAGGACTGTTATTTAACCTGCAAGGTGCATCCCTGGGTCCAGCAGTGACTCCAAACACAAACCTCCCATATCAGACTGTAACCCAAAACAGTCCCTTCCAATCCATTCCATTGATTCTGACAGTGTTTCTGTGTTGTTTTGTTTTTTGTTTTCTGCCTTGAGACACATCCATGTATCCATCATCCATGCTTCAGTCTTGAAATGGCATATGGAACATCCATTTTCATACCAGGAGGCTGAAGTAGGACAGAGATAGATAAATACACAATATCTGTAATTCTTTTATCCATCATAATCTCAGTGGATATACTTTTATTTCAGTACAATTGCAATAGTACAGATGACTTATATAAAATCTCTAGAGCAACAATCTCTTTGTGAAATGACTTTTAGTTGAAAATTCAATATAATAGCAACTCTCAGTATGATATTTGGTTACTTGTAAAATTCCCTATTTCCCTAGCCCCTCCAAAGTTCTGCATGTGCCTGACTGCATCTGACACTCACACAACTGCTAAAAATTTAACCTTTATTTTTAATTCTAAGACCATTTTCCTGGAGATGAGTGAATAGGTGAAAGTCTGAATTCCAACATGAAAATAAATAGTCCATCACTGGATTTTTACATTTGGTAAAAACATTTTTGCAGCTGGTCAAATACTGCCCAAACCTGACACTGACACACCTGTGATATAAGAAAATATGAAGTTTTCGACTGGTATCATGAATTTTAAAAGCCTGAAATAAAATTTAGAATTTATTTAATATACCTGTTGAATGTTGGTTTTAATATTACAGGAGATCATTTGGATTCTTTTCAGGTTTTAATATTACTTCAATCAGTTTAAAAATACAGAATTATGATCCTTCTGCTGTCTTCCCAAGAGGCTTCTCTGCTGTCTAATTTAGATTTCATTAGGCTAATATATATCATTAATTAGACATTTCACTGATAAAAGAATAGATTTTCTCTTATCAAGAGAAAATCGATAGATTTTTCTTGAGGGAACTCTGACAGATCTAATTTTCCAGGACTTCATGAAAGAATTTGCACTGATATTGCATGTAGAATTATTATTAATATTTCCCTTCCATATCTTGGCAGGCATGAGAAGTAGGAATGTAGTGATGAAATATTCTGGTGGCACAAAGCTGGGAGATATTGTCAATACAGAGATGGACTGTACTGTAGCACCACAGGAAAAGAAATGGCCTTGAGGACTATGAGTAATACCAGCTGAAAGGGAAAACCAGTCTAAATTCAGGGTCATACACTTGTGTACCAAACCCAAGGATTTATTTTGCATTGTAGGAAATCATCAGATTGTCTCGACAGAAGAACAAATAGGCCATTTAATCACTGATCAGGAGACCACCTGATCATGAGATCAGGAAGAATCTCATCTGGTGGCAGGAAGGTAAATGAAGTTGTGAGGTGCAAAAGGCATTGCAGAGTTAGATGCTAATGTGCAAAGTCCTAAGTTGCATCATGTCTGGAACCCCATATCTAACAGGAAATGCACTGCAGGAACACGTAGCAGAGAAGGGTGACGTGGCCTAGAGAACTTTTGTTGAGAGAGAGAGAAATTATGCTCATTTAGGCAAAGAGAGATTTTGTCCTCTGAATGAAGAGGAGAAATATCAGAGAGGAAGAACATTAATAAACATGACAGGCAAAATAAGAGTTGCATAGAAAGTAGCTATGCAAAGGTTCAGACTGAAAACTAGGATGTTTTATGTATTTTGTTTAGACTGGGAAATCTTGTAGTAGGGGTAGTGGAATGAAAATCTCATTATTAGCAGTAAAAAAAGGCAGCCCTACTGAATCAAGTGAGGGGTGTATTGGATTCAGTATTTTCTGTTCAACCATGATAAAATTTATGCAGAAATGCCAGAAATTCAACTTCAGAACTTGTGGTAATGAAGGGCTAGATTCACGTTCTCCCTTTAAAATAACAAGGACAAAAGCCCAGTGACAATATTATTAGAGAGGGACAGTTGGAGAGACTATGTGCTTTCTGCAGTCCATTCCTTTTTTATTCCCTTAGCATTCACAACTGCTGGACTAGTTATGTTAGATACTACACCTGTGCCTTAAAAAAAAGTCGTTCATAGATCTGATATCCATTAATTTTATTTCTGTTTGTTTCTTCAGTATTATTTTATTGATGGTTGTCTGTTTTAGGGGTTTAGGCTCTATGTGTGGGTATGTCCCTTCCACTCATTTCACATGTTGCAGCCCTAAGCAGCAAAAATATTTACCCTTACTGGACTCTTGTGATTGCATGTGTCACACTTTTGTCATCATGAAAATCCTGTACTATGAGACACTTTTAATATTGAGATATGTTTAGCTTCTTAGGAGTAAAATACGTTTCTATAGCATAGAAACCAGTAGTCTGATGGCATCACAAGTTCTTTAGTCACTAAGCAATATTTGAAACAAATAAATATGCATTCAGTTTTTAGGATACATAGCAGACATATTTCACCCTTTAAATAGGCTTTTTGCCTTCTGAAATAACCACTCAACTAGAGTTGTTATCTCAGTTCTCACTTTCAAGCTCTATCAGAAAGCAAGGACCAGTGGTGATTGCCTAGCAGCTGCACGGTACACAACAGGAAAGGGGGGAAGTTTAATGTAGTTCACAGTCAAGATTGTCCTTGCGTGAGTTTCAAAGAGCAGAGCTGGAGGCAGGTCTGAGCTGGCACTTACTCACCTCCAACACACCTTAGTCCTTCAGACTCTCTCATGGGAGTGGATATTCCATTGTCTGGCATCTTCTCTTCAACAAGACGTCTGTTGTCATCAGGGTGACCTCCATCATCACTGGCGTTTTGCCTGTACCTGCCACGTGTCCTTGGATGTCATGTTTCCCGTACAACTTTACTCTTAGAGCCATGCCTCCTATCCTCATTGTTTGTGAGATTCAGATAGTCACAAAGAACTCAGGAAATGTCGTTCTGAGAACCCCCAAATATTTTTAAAGGCTTTTTTTTTTTTTTAACTTTCCTCACTCATACTTTTTTTTTGCTTCGATTTTCCAAATAAGGTTTGCCTTCCTCTTTTGTCTATAATATGTCACATTTCTCAAATCAAAGCTGCAAATATTTTCATAAAGAGGCAGAAGTGTTGTCTGCCTTCGCTTCTGTTAGAAGAATATCTCTGTGGCAATAATTTTAACAAGGGGTGCATTGAATTTATTGAACTTATTTAAAAAGCACGTTTATGACCATTATAGTGCGGGCTCGGCAGGCTCTCACTCTTCAGAGATGGAAACACATTACTGTTGTTAAGAACTGTGTACAATGATTGCTCTTTCCCCATTTTGTGGCTAACGGGAAATATGTTTAAACTGCAGCATGAGAAATAGACAGCTCAGAAGAGGAATTGGAGCAGAAAAGCCTGTTGCATAAATGGTACAATTTTACAGTATTGAGTAAATGTTTATAATCTGCAGTGGTGAATTTAGAATTCATGACAAAACTGCAAGCATATGATTTTTATGTTTTTTCTTGAGGACAAGGATTAATAGTTGAAATCCTATTTGTACTGCAAGAGATTTATGTTTGCAATTGACATCCAGAGGTTCTGGTAGGTGCTGGACTTGTGGTTCATTGGTTTGACAATATTGAACACAATTCTAACCTTCTCCAGGCATGCACAACCTCAGATCACAATCACATTAAGAACTGAGGACAGGGCTGATTTGATGTCTTTAAAAGTCAGTTCAGTATCCTGAGCTTTAGTTTGTCAATAAATCTCATGAACTCTGCATGTAATCTGAGAAGGGTGAAGAATGTTTCTGAGCTTTCGGATGTGACAGTGCAGCGTAGCTGCATCCCAGCTCTCTGTCAGCGTTCCTGTATCCTGCTTCAGGCTGTGTTTTTGCTAGTGCACACTGCTGGGTCATGTTGAGCTTCTCATCCAACAGCACCCCCAAGCCCTTCCCTTCTGGGCTGCTCTCAAGCCATGCATCCCTCAGCCTGTGCTTGTCCTTGGGATTGCCCTGACCCCCCTGCAGGACCTTACACAGGACCATGTTGAACTTCAGGAGGTTCCCATGGGCCCACCTCTCCAGCCTGTCCAGGTCCCTCTGGATGGCATCCCTTCCCTCCAGAGTGTTTACAGCACACAGCTCGGGGTCAAAACTGCTGCGGGTGCACTGACCCCGCTGTGCACGTCACCAACAGAGACCCTCAATGCCACCAGTCCCAGTACTGGCCTCTGAGGAGCAACACCCACCACTGTTACACAGTGAATACAGTGAGGCGCTGTTATACAATGAGATCCATCGGGAAGTGGACAATACTAGCAAGAACAGACTTTTTCTACTTTAGGTTATTATATAATTTCAGTATAATCCATTTTCTCAATTAATTCCTGGAATTCATAAGAGTTTGTTTTTCTCTCTGACTATTGCTTCTGTGGCCCTGTTAGGATCACTTTTAGAATGAGTTAGGCAAATGAAGACCACTTTCTGAAACACTTTTTCTGACTAGAGTTTCTGTGTCTTTAGTTTCAAGGAGAACTTGTCTCCTATGCAGCCCATTTCCTTTTTCGGTTCCACAAAATTTCTGCATAGTTTCTTTATTTCCCTTATTTTATATGATGCAGTACATATTGTAGAGAAAAAAATATCAGGAATATGATTTAATAGGTCTCTCTGTGTATGTGCAATATTTGTATTCCACCAAAAGCTTGTGTATTTTTATAGAGAATTCATTCTGCATGCCCAAAATGAGTTTACAGAATCTTTCCATTTTAGAACTTGAGGCCATAAAAATGCATTACACCAGCATCCCAAATGTATACAACTGAAAAAATATTTTGTCCTTATGAAAATGCCACCTGTATTATCTTCCTAGGTTTACAAATCATGAATATTGTTAGTGGGTACTGTGCCTTACAACAAGCTAAAATAATATCCTGTCCAAGAAAAAAAAAAGGAATAAAAAAAGGAATTAAAAAAAGAAAAGAGAAAAAAAATAAAAAGAAAATAAACCAGGCCACTAATCTGAAAAACGCAGAATGCTTTCTCCATCCCCAGCTCTTGGGTCAGCCTGGCCTGACATGAGACTGGGAGGCACACGCAGTAACAAGCATGTAACAGTTTATCTGCTCCTGTCAACTGCTGCTCCTGGCTGAGTGTGCTAAATCAGAGCTCTGGAGGCTCTATTTCAGTAAGAAATATAACATCAGGGCTGAAACTTGTCAGTTCCTAGATTAAGGCTTCACATATGATGGAGGCCATTAAAACATGAGTACTTCTGAGAGCACATGCGAATGGAGGATTTGTAATCATAAAACTGACACGGTTCCAATGGAAGATAGCAGTATATTTGTGCCTGTTGAATATAGCGCAGAGAAAGCTGACTCCAAGCATTCATATATTAGATGTGAGGTCCCAGAAAAGTACAACATTGGCTTTAAAGTAGTGAAACGTAGATAATAAATGAGTTCCTTTTATTATCCTTCAAGTGTTAAAGCACTGAGGGTTTATGTTTCAAGTCTGTCTGAACGAATACGAGATATACAAAAAAGTTGCATATCTGTGAACGAGTGAGTATTCAGATATAAAATTGTGGTTCCCAGATGTTTTTTCGGACACTTGCAGCAGTGTACCATGAGACTAGATATGGGATAGGAAGAATTTTGCTGTAGAGCTGAAATAATTTTCATATTGGGTTCTATGGTTATACAGTTGGGAAAAGAATCATGGTTTCTCAAATTTAGTGTTAAGTTATGAATAGACAGCAAGCACTTGTCCAGCGCTTCAGGATGTTAAAATCACTTAATTCATTGCAGTGCTGGGATGGGACAGCTGTCTGAAAGCTGAACTGTGATAGCAGTTAAACCCTGGAAGAGTTTGATTGAAATACCTTTCTTAAATAATGTGCCGCAGTACTTTGAAATGTTAG
The DNA here is from genome assembly GCA_013397315.1 of Donacobius atricapilla. Lineage (NCBI taxonomy): Eukaryota > Metazoa > Chordata > Aves > Passeriformes > Mimidae > Donacobius > Donacobius atricapilla. The sequence continues at coordinate 17,042 of WBMY01012099.1, forward strand.
GGTCTGATTGTCAGTATATTTAATAGGTATAACACTAGCATTACTTAAGCTTCTGCAATTCGAAATCACACACACACCCTGTGGTTTAGTAGTTTTGGGCAGATGGTGGAACAAGGTAGCTATTTTTTACTGCTAGAAGATTAAAAATGCTATTTGACCGAGCACAGAAAACCATGTTGCTTTAACAGCAACATTATGAAGTCTTCTGATTCCATGGGCTGGAATTATAAAATTATGCTTGTGTCACAAGGAAGATAACAGTGAAATGATGTAGGGTGCTGAGGCTTTTCAGGATGTATTTCATTTTATGCTGAATTGTAAATTCATATTGACTGCAATGGCTTTCCAAATAAGTTTTATTTTTTACACATTTGAAAAAGTAGTGTGTTTTGATGTCAAAGAAGAATGCTTGAGGCCTCACTGCGTTCTTGCAGTGTCTGTTGCAGGAAATTGTCCAGAGTTTTATTTTTAATACCTAAAATTAGGCTCTGGGCACAGTGTGGAGGCAATAGATAAACACTGTTGCTATAGAGCATTTAAGTTGCCCCATGAACTCTTTCTTTGGCTGCTCCCTGCCCAAGATAAAAAGCTGACATTAGTATTTATATGTTATTTATGTATTTGTATGGGATATTTGAGTCATTGTAATGTGGACTATAACGCTTCCTTGGCATTTTAAAAATATGAAACTGACAACAGACCAGGAAAATATTCAGAACATGATGAAATCATGTTCCAGGAGTGCTGCAGCTGGTGGCATGTTTACTCTCTGTCGTTAGAGGGGGAATTTGAATTTGGCTTGCGCAGTTAGTTTCTTTTTGTGCAACCTTTATATAGTTGTGAACTGTGCTTAAAGGTACTTGAGCCAAAAATTAGTAACAGCAGTGTAGCATTTGAAGGAAAACTGGGTTTTTTTTCTCTTTCCACACAGTTATGTGAACTTATATGTAATGCAAAAGATACATACTACAAGTAACAGTGCAGAAGTGGAGAAGGAAAGAAGCTGTTGTGGGCTAGGCTGGGTGCCAGGTATTAAGAGAATTTTTCTTTACGCTGATTTTAGGAGAAGCAGCATAACACCATGTGCCATTTATAAGTACTTGATGAAAGATCATGTAATAGGCCGTTACAACAAGGCACATATTTGCTTCAGCTGTAATGCCTGTGTGAAGTAGTTTTACTTTAACTCTAACAGCAACATCAGTCATGTTAATTATCACGGAAAGTTACTGGTCCAGACACAAATCTCCTCACTCATCCTCATTCTCATGATGATTATGTGGCTGCTTATACTCTACTCACCCATGTGGGAGAATTCTTGCCTGGGGGGGGGGTTGAATTTTGTACAGGCAGAAAATTTTAGAGAGTTAAAAGGACAAGAGGTTTCCAGATGCCTTGCATTAAACTGAGTGGTTATTCCTAACCATAAATGTTTAACTACACTCCCTCAGCAAATCACTTTCAAAATAGATATTCATTTTCAAACAAAACCAGTTGCCTTGTGAAACTGTTGGTTGGTTAGGGGAAAAAAAAATGACCTAATGCTTCTGAATAAAATATCTGATCTCCTGTTGCCAGGGCTGAGTCACTTCCTGTTACAATAACAAGACTGTCATCAGCAAGCTTCTCTAGCCACACTGTGGAGCTTGCCAGTGTGTGCATGGCTTTATTTGTCCATGTTGTTAGAAAGTTACCGTTGAAAAACACACTGTACTAAATTTGGAGGCACCAGCTTTGTATTCAAGTGCATTAGTGTCGGATCTGGGTTGCATTTACTCCTGATAGTATAATCTCTTATTTCTTTGTGCAACATAATAATATCCACCCAGCTGCGTACAGTAATGTTGTAATTCTATCAAGGGATTCTAGACACAACATAGTGCATTAATATCATCAGAGCTTTCTCAGCTGGAATCTGCAGGATCACAGTCAGCTGTTTCTTATTTACAATGAGATTTGAAAATGAGGAATGAGATTTGAAAAGCACCTGGAAGTTCATTCCACTTGTCACCTAACAGATAACCTCTAGTGCTTTCTGGACTGTGGTGGGTTTTAAAGGCCCGTTTAAGTTATCTTTAAGAGCATGAAGCCCAGGGCGGTGTGGATCACGTCTGAGCAGGACGTGCCCTGCCTGGTGTGCAGGCAGCGGGGTCTGCTCCTGCTGCACCGCTGAGTCAGCAGAGCAGGAATTCATTAGGGCCTTTACATCACAGCTTGGAACTCATTTCCTGGGCAAAATCAGTTGGCAAAAGCCCTCTCTGCCGTTAAAACGGATGGAAAATAAAAGCTAAATCCAGTGTTTAGCTTCAGTACTATTATTACCTCCTCTATGCCCCGTGTTTCAAACATTATTTGGGAGCAGTGTCTGGCAGGCTGTATTGTGGGTGATCTGTCAGATCTGTATGTGAATCACAGTGACTGACTCATTCTGTGCCACACAAATGACTTCTGAGTCTGTTAATAAGGGGTGGGGGAAGTGCATGTTATCTTACACATTCTTTGGGGCTTTCATCCCGGTTTTCTGACCAAAAAATCAAGGCTCATATCAAGCCCCCAACCTTTAGGGCCAATGGAAAACCTTCAATTCTTTGTGCCTCAGTTTCCCCCCTTCGGGAAAGAGAAGTTTTAAACTTTTAAATTGATTTGGCACTCGTGGGTAAGCAGAGCTAAACGCCAAGAAAACTCTGGTCCTTTCAAGCAAACAAAATAGCCTCCCGAGGTTCTGGTTTTGTTTTACTGTGTTTGCTGTATTTAATACTTGTCCTGCAGAATCATTTATGTTAGTTCTTCCTGAGAGCCATGTGATTGATAGTCCTACATGGCCTGCGTCTCTTTTGCCAGAGTTCTTCAGCCAAATCCAGGGGACTCCAACTGAATTAACATACTTGTGAAGTGCTACTCACAAGAGGAAGGTCATCACACTCATGGGAAATGTGTCAGTGAACATCCTTTTCATCCCCCCATTTTTACAATCAAATTGTAATGAATATGGCACAAAACAAGGATCCTGTTAATAGTTAGCCAAGCTTAATCTTCAGTTTTCTTGCTTTCACATTTTTACAAAAGAAAAAAAAAATCCACTCTTTTTTTTCCCTTTCTCTTTCATTTAAAAAAAGAAAACAGAAAATGTAAGTTGATATGTTTCAGTTGACTATGATGAATCTGGGATAAGTTCCTATGCTCTGTTCTCTGATAAACAGAGATGTTATTGTGCAGTCCTGGATAAAGTAACTGATTATACTGTTTGGGCCATGAATGCAAAATGTGTTGCAAGGATTTGGATGTCTGTAATTAACCAGTTGTAAATGCTGTGGTTGGTGGCTAAGCAGCTGTTCAGATCACTGTCAGAATTTCACCACTGTAAAGGAGCGAGCATGTGTTATTCCATTGTTTCAGGGTGGGAAAGAACAGTTTGTATATGTTTCTTTTTGCCCTAAAACAGAACAAATGTTGGCTCTAAACTGCACTTAGAGTGTTCCAGACTATATCAGTAGAAGGGAATTTTATTTGCTTGAGACTGTCTTTGTTTCTGGTGTAACGTATCAGACACCAAAGGGTATCACTGTGACCCAAAGGTTCATTTTTCACAAGGCTTTGCTGCTGCATACCTTGGACATTCATTCTGCTGTGGGCAGCTCTCTCTGTCCATGCACTGACTCACTGCCAGAATACATCTGTGGATATAACTGACTCCTAAGTTTGGATATTAAGAATCTCATACTTAAAAAAAAAAAACCCCACATATCACCCTAGTACTAGACTCAAGCCTTCTAGGGATGTCTTGAAATAAACATTGCAGTTTGACATGGGTAACTCTTTAGCATTGATGAGTAAACAGTAAAAAGCTTTGCCACCAGCAGATTATTTCAGGTGCAGCAGGTCAGCCACTGGCTGCCTGAAAATCCTAATACTTGTAGGTGAAACTATGGTGTAAGACCTTTGGCACTCAAACCTCCTGACTATCTGGTTCAGGGAACGGTGAGTTCTCAGTTACAGGGAGTGGGAAGATGATGTCATCGAAAAGCTATTGCCCTGCTTTGATATTAGTAAATGTGTTCAAAGTTCTCTAGGGGCCTCCAAGGACTGAAAACCTCTCCCTGCTGTGGGATAGAGGTGTTTCTCTCTCTCTCAACATTTTTTTACTGTGTTTTCTTTTGGTTGTTTGTTTGGGATTTTTTTTGTTTGTTTTTTTTTTTTTCTGGGAAGGGGGTTGGTTTTCTTTTGGGTTTTTGTTGTTGTTTTGGGGTTTTTAGTTTTTTTTTTCCTAAACCAGAATGCCAATGAAAGACTTTTAGGAAAATAAGTCTATTTCTGTACTGTTTAACAATTGTTTTGAAAATGAGTCTGAATCCATTCTTGTATCATTAATGAAAACAACGATAAGAGCAGAAAAATCCCAGAAGTCTGAGTGTGAGTGGAGAAGAGCAGGAGGGGGAGACAGGATGAAGTCCTTTGCAAAACAAAATAGTAGGTGCCAATGTTGATGTCTTTTAAGGCATGCCTTCCACTAGGCACTATGGATAACTTACTCGCAATCAAAACCTGAGGGGCCAGATTCCTACTTTTTCTTTTCTGCATGCACAGCATAAAAAAGAACAGAGTGAAAGGTCCTGGCAAACCGCCAGTCCTCCTCCTCCTCGGATAAGGGGGTGAGTGGTACAACACCATGTCTGTGTTTCCTTCTCCCCTCTTGCCTATCACATGGGGAAGTGAGCGATTGCTGAGGTTTTTCATGCCTTTGAGCTGGACTGGGCTTTGTCCTCCTTGGTCCTCCTGGTGACAGATAGCTTTACAGCATTTGTGAGCGGGGCCCAAACCAGCCTTGGGGACATCTGAAACTTTAAAGCTGTCTGGATCTGGATTCTGCTGCTGTCTTATGCCTTTATAGCAGGACCATCATGTGTACTAGAGCCGCAAACCCAGGGTATGTGCTAAAATACCAGTAGCAAACATAAATCTCTTAAGTTGCCTCAAACTTCTCCCAGACAAATTGATGAATTTCACTTTTTAAGCTGTAGGGCCTATTTATTGTGAATGTTATTCATAGCAGTGAAGTCTGACTTTGATTTGTTTAATCATGGAATACTAGATTCTCTAATATTTTCCATGCTGCAGTGAGGCTTTAGTGGGACAAGTATCACAAGATTCCTGATAAAATCACGGGAGTTAACAAGGCTAGCACTTGGAGGAGCTTTGTAGACTCAGCCTTTTCTGCAACTAGCATTCCAATGAAACAGAGATGAACTGAATGTCTGAAACAATCTTGCAGAATATTTTACTTTGTGGGTTTTTTCCTTTGCATAAAGACCCTCTTCAGACCATCTGAATAGGATGTCAATTGTCACATGCCAGCTCCTATGCCACTTGGTCAGTGACATAACCCGGCAGCGGGAGGGAGGAGATGGGAGAAATGGTAGATTTAGCCCTTTTTGCAGAAGTTAGGAAATGTGGCGAGGACTCCCACTGTTACCAAGCAGTAGTGTAGTCCCATTTGTGGCATCACTGAAACTAATAACATTCCGTAATAGCCTGCAGGGTGCTCGGCGTGGCCGGCGATGTCACTGGTGACACCTCTGCTACCTGTCCCCTGCGGGGCTGCCTGCGGCCGGGGGCGGCAGCCGGGGAACGTGGGAGCTCGGGAATCCTGGCAGCATTCCAGGGCGCTGAGTCAAAGGTGAAATGCCAGCGCCAGGGAGTGCTTGCTGGTTTCGCTGGCTGAAATACCACTCGCATTACACATTTATTATACTTGCACGGAGAGAATGCGAAGATAGGGCGAAGGGGTAAACAGCAGGAGGAGTGCTGTGATGGGGAGAGGCAGTGTTCAAACATGATAAAAGTGCAGCTGGGATAAAAAAGCAGTAGTGTTGGCTGGCACGTATTGTTGCTGATACAGTGTTGGACATTTATAAGGGCATTTTTGTTTCCTTAAATGGGGGAAATGCACGTTCTTCTGCGTGTGTGTTTACCACATCTCCCATGCAGTTCTGAAAACCTGCAGCTGTTCTGATTCATAGCAGCAGAACCAAAGCAATATTTATGACAGGCATATGGGCAGTACTTGCTGAAATTAAGGTCCTAGGCATGCAGCTAAACCCATGGACCTAAAACATACACTTGAACCCCGGTTCTTGTTCTTGGAGTCAGGTACATACTTCAGTGACTGCAACAAAATTACTTTGCTTTGATTGACTTCTCCCACTTCCCAAGACAGAAATGTATAATTAATATTGGTTTACATTCAGATAATTGCTCTTGGAAGTTTAGGAGACTTTGTCACTTGTGACTTTTCTTTTTAAAAAACATAAACTAGCTCTGGAAATGGAAAAATATATGTTATCTGGGGTTTTTTGTTTGTTTGTTTGTTTTTAGACTTCTGTATTTTATGTCATTCAGTTTTTAGAACTAGCACAGGAAAATCTCCACTGGTACACTTCATCCTCTTTTAATTTGTTTTTAATATCTGTCTTGAAAGAGTACTACAGAAAGAGTGAATTTGGTTGCACTCTAGGAATACTTGTTCTGAAGTTTTGCAGTTTCAAGGGAAGAAGCTTTAGCACATTTAAAAATAAAACCAGGTACTTTCGCAAGGTAGTGGTACCAGTAAAGCAAAGATCTAAGCTAGATAAAATAGATATAAAAAAATTACAACTTTTGCCACAGACCATGATGTAAGAAGAGTTTCTGTGCATTAAATTAACTTAGCATAATAGTCACTGAATTCTCATTTTCAATGTAAAGATTCTAACTTCCAGAGGGGGATGTAGATAAGTTTAATGAAGAGAAAGACCCCAAAAAGTTGAAACAGAAAAAAGAAAATGATTCTGTTGTGGCTTATTATTGGTACCAAGATGAATGTATTAGCTGTCTCGTAATGAAATCTAAGAAGTGACAGATGTGGTTATGGGGCGTCCTTCAAGAAGACACATACATATGACCCCTCGTTGAGAACATTCAATATCCCAATTCCATGAGCACTTTGTGCTGGGTTTGGCTTTATGCACGTGAGGAGCCACTTTGATTCAAATTTCACATATGCTTCATGTTTGCAACCTTACTCTTCCAGGACATCTTCCAGCAAATTCAACACTCCTTTCATTTCTTCCAAATACGAACTCTGCTACATGCTTTCCTCCCTTCCAGTCACTTAGAAAAATATGATCTGTTAAGTCAGTGGCAGAACTCCCACTGACTTCTGTAATGCTGGGAGTTAAGCTCTCTGCTTATGAGACTTACCCGTTTCTTTTTAGAAAACTTTCCAGCATTGCAAAAGGGTCATTTCAGTCCTTCAACTCTCCAAAATGCTCAGTGAAATTCTTACACTTTTATTTTTATTAATATAATTTATTACCAACATTTATTATAATATTCTTTGTGGTTTTTGGAGGAGATGCTAAGGATTGATGACATGTCTCCTTATCTGAACATTTAAAGGTCTCATGATAATATTTATAAGAATTTTTCTGCCTTCCTTTCCAAGATGATGGATATGTCAGATTTTTGTTGCTATCTGCACCAGAATTGTATTCCATCCTCTGAATCAGTTTTTGTAAAAGATCTTAATGGGAGTCCTGTCATTCAGAGACAGTGGCCAAGAGATGGAAGGTGCTGAAGATTTCTCTCAAGGTTCATTTGCAAATAAATATGGAATGAGTTTATATTTGTTCTCAGTCATGCCAAATTTGTCCATATCTTTTTACTCACCCTTGAAACAGAGGCATGCTGGAAAGATTTTTGTGTTCTTTATGTATCCTTCTCTAGTTTTGGCACAGCTATAAGGTAAAAGAACATGTTTAGGAAGAAATAAAATGAATCTGTGAAGAACTGTGGAGTTGTTACAAATGGATTTACTATGTCCAGTTGTTTCACCTTGGTTCCAAATGTACTGCCAAATACTGGAGGGAACATGGCCCTCAAAGCAGCAGAGCTGACATCACATCTGTAGATTCAGAGTCAGAGGCTGATGGCTACTGGAATCAAACACTGGTTCTGCAGAACACGGATAATAGCTAAGATGGGTCCTACCTTTTGGTTTGGGTGTAGATTCATTGGTATTTTCAATTTCTCTTAAAATTATCTGAATTGAAAGTGGTCTGAAGTAACTGTGCATTGTGCAGAATTAAACTTCAAACCCTTCTTGACCACACTGAAGCAACCCTCAAACATAACTATACACTGTTCACCTCCATATTCTTCATGAAACAAAAGTATTTCCCACTTTGAAAGTCAGTCTTTATGGAGTTTTTCTGCAAGTGGAGGTCGGACACTAATGAGACAGTTTGGCCAGCCAGTGCCTTGACAGGCTCATTTATGGCTTGATTAGACCCTGATTTAATGAGATACTGTACTACACAGAAGCACATCATCAGTTATTTAACACTGAGTGGAGTCTGAATGTTTCATTTTGGCAGTTTCTCTGCACTTTTGAAACTAAAAGAAACACCCCACAGAATAAAGTATCATTTAAGTCGAATGTTTAATTCCAACTGCAGTAGGCAATTACAAAGAAAACCATTCTGACTCTGCCCCCTTCTCTGCTCCCCTTTCCAGTCCTGTAGGCTATACATTAGTCCTGAGGTTCTATTATATGGTATGGAATGTGTTTTGAATTTAAGATTTGTAAGGGGAAAGCAGACAAAAGGTCAATCTCATGTGTCAGTTCACGGTAGTACTCTGTGTTATTCCAGGGACCCAAAAGGCTGATACATTGTCTAGATTTTCTTACCGATGAATTTCTTGGTTACTGTGTGTTTTAAGATGACAGAATTTTTTTGACATTTTCTTTTCCATGGCTTCCAGCGGAGGGGCACCTCCAGAGCTCTGCAACACTCCAGTGGATTTTCTCTGTTGGATGACATCTGAGCATCCAAAGGCTTCACTAAATTATACTGTAGCATGAGCAGTCCTGGAGTTGCACAAGATCTGAAGTGCTGCTACTGTGTTTTAGACTCGCTTCCCTTTGCAGTGGTTTTGGACCAAATGGATTTTAGGTGAACCCAGTGACACAAAAATTGCTAAGATAACCTCAGTGTGACAGGTGGATTTGTGAATATGTAGCCTTCATATACATCCTGCCATGGGAACAAGGCATGGTGCCATGTCGAATGGCTCACATCTATCTCTTGGCTCTGGGTTAATTGTGTTAACTTATAGAGGAGTCTTCAGGAGGAAAAAAAAAAAATAACAAAATTATTTATTAAGAATACATTATGTCAGGCTGAGATGAGGTTAATTATTTAACATCTGGCAAAAGCAGATGGATTCTCAGTTAACACAGTGAAATCCATTCAGTCAGCACCTTGATAAGCACCATGTCTCTTTCACTGTCTCAGATGCCTTCCTGGAGACTCTGTGTATGTGCTTTCCTGTCGCTCTGAAGACGGGCTGGGCAGCACATCAGGACACTTTGAAACCATTGTCTGCAATCCCCTGCAAGGCTTTGGCAATTTGCAAGTGTGAATGATGTGGCTGGCAGACGCCTCTTACTGCCTGGCCCCCTTGCCCAGCAATTTGATGCTTTACTGAGCAGATTCGGTGCTGTGCATCAGTATCCCGGGATGGATGTTCTCCAGGGTATGTTTAATTGAGATGTGGCCACTGCATTCTGCTGGTGCCTGTTAAAGCATTGAATTGGAGTTATTTAGGAGAATATGATTCAACACAGAGGCCACATGTGAAGTTCTTGGTGGCCTCGCACAGGAAAGACAGTTTAAGTGTAAGAAGGGATGCAGTCTTCCATGAAGGAATGCACAATAAGTTGCCTCTATGTTACGACAGAGTTTAAATATATTTAATTCATCATGAGATTTTTGACTCAGTGCTGACCATCTGAATCTTCTTTCAAGAAGAATTCCCAGAGGTCCCTTGTAAAGGTAACCCTCAAAGAAGCACTTTCAAATGATAATGATTAATTATTCATATTTGTGTGCTCCCCCTGGATCCCAGGCAGAAAATATGTGCAGGATTTCCCATGGCCTTCAGTTTGTCAGCAGCTTTTTATCAGGTGTCTTTTGACTAAGAACCTTGTGAGACTATTCTGCATTAGCAGAAAAAGCTTCATCCCTGCTCTACTTTACATTCATAAAAGAAAAAAAAAAGCCGCCGAGATCAGAGTTCCAGGTATATTAAAACTTTCTGCAAGCAAAGAACCAAGAAAAAATATACTTGAATGATAAAAAGAAGTCAGTGGGAATTTTACTTTTAAACTTCTCCCTTCAGATCCTGCACACCCCTGAACCTTGCTGGAAGTGCAAGACTGTACTGTCAGTGCTGTACATCATGTACATGGATCCAAATGTGGGGGAAATGCTTTTTCTAGTGCCTCATATTTGTAACCCGTGGGATTTAAGTCCCTGGTATTGCTGTTTCAAAGTGCTGGTGTTCCACAGCACCTGGAAATTGGTGCAGAAAAGGGCAAGTTTTGGGCATAATTCTCAGAGTGCTGCTCCTCTCATTTTAAAAGGTGTAAATCAAGGGTTGGTCCACAGTAAGCAGCAGATTTCCTGCAGCTGGTATGAAATAACCATCCAATTCCACAAAGTAATGTCTGCCAAGTCTGGAGATCCTCGGCCTCACTGCTTCCGATGTTTTCCAAGGCACGACTTGTGTGTTTCTGACTTAGCAAGTGGTTGCACAATTGATGGCCAAGCATTCTTTCTGGGGCACTCACCATTTCCAAATACATCTATCTTTCAAGTAAATAAATTTTGTGTTAATTAGTGACAGTTCTCTGCTAAAATATTCCCTTCATTCTTTTATCACCCTGTGGCAGAGTTCTGCGTGCCCTGCCAGCTGTCCTTCACAGCAGGTCTTAAAGGTTTGAGGCCTTATTTGGTGTCTGCAGTGACCTTTTAAATTCCAGAGTAAAGTTGGGGCTGCACAACTCACAAATATAACACTTGTTAATAAAATGTCAGCTTTGTAGCAGTCAGACTTGCGTGGAGCTTTCAAACTGCATTTTCCATCAGGCTAATAGCTCAGGATTGTGTACATGTGCTGGCACAGCTGCAAGAAGGGTAAAACCTTCAAAAAGAGCTCCCTTCTGGTCCCACCATGTAATCAGGTCACAACTCTACCCCCTGGGGGAAAAAATCATTTTGCCAGTTACAATCCAGCAAACAGTTGTTAGTTCCTTCATTGCTTAGGTGACCTCAGTGAAACCCAGAAATGCCAGGTTTTAAAGACTAAAAGATTGCCTATACCTTCAACCCCCGAAACAAGAAATGCCTGGATGTAAGAAATAATAGCAGCAGGGAAAAGAAAGTGTGTGGGGGAAGGGAAGCAGAAGCAGCAGGATGGCGAGCAGATGTTTCCTAAAGAAGGTATAAACATGGAAAGCAAGCAGTCAGATTTTCCTTTAACTTTATAGAGCAGTTTACAAGTTCATTAAACAGAACTTCTGAGCAGGGCAGCCCTTGATGAAGGGTTGTTTAAGTTGAAACATTCTTGATTTCCTGCTTAACGGACTCACTTGGTAAGATGCTCCAGAGTGATACCATCAGCCATGGAATAGTTAACAAAATCTTTGGATTGTATGAACCCCTGTAGTTTAGATAGTTCTTGACTTTTTCTGTGTAGGTAATGATTACTTACACATCTGCAAGTATGCTGAAAGCTCTGTGTAATGTGCTCCAGAAAAATAACAATTGACAGTGTTCAAAACTGTCACTTTCTTATCCTTTTACTACAGTTATTATAGCAGATTAGATTATAATGATCTGTCTGTGTAGTTGCCTAAAGTAAATCCTTTTCCATGTATTTACTGAAACTTCAGAAGTAGTTTAAAACATGTGATGTTTTAAGGTTAGGTATTGCCTGTGTTCACTCTAGTAAGCACCTCCTGGTGTTACAGTGATGTTGAGCTCTTGTCACACTGTGCCAAAACCTTTCAGTTAGTCCACAATAGGACTTATTTTTCACTTCTATAAAATATTTTTAGCTGCAGACCTCTTGTTCTCAATGAAAATTTGTCAGTGGACATCAATGGATTTCTACTTGGCTCAGTAATGCACTTTCATTACTGGGCTAATACTAGACAGCTGGAAGTTTCCTAGTACACATGCAATTCTCATTTAACCAATAATATGGAATAATCAGAATACTTTGAAATAATCACAAACAGTATGTGGTGAATTGACAATTGGCCTCTTGTGCATGGGGAAAAAACATCAAACCTTTGAAAATCTATGTCATTGCATAAAACAATACAAGGCTTTTCCAAGTCTTCTCTTCCACTTGCTGACTTGCAGATGTCTATGCATAGCCCTAATCATCTGAGATCACTGGTACATCTGTATTTTCATCACAAAATAAGAATGTGTGCTTGACTGCTCTAGTTAAAATAAAGGTATTCCTGCCTTTTTCCATGCCAGATAGGAGAAATGTTAGAATCATCTCAAATTATCACCTCATATTGAAAATGAGATTTTGTTAAATGGTGCATTGCAAACAGTATCTGTGACACAATACAGTTATGACTGTTTTCCACTGAATTTTCTAAAATACTATCAATTAATATTCCATAGTTGATAAGGAATGAGATTTTTGAAGAAATGCTAAGAAAATGCTCTGAGGAGTACAGGAACAGATATATCTTTCTATCTCCATATTCTTCAGCTGCTGTGTTTGCATAATAGAAATTTGTTTGGAATCTCTGCAAATCCAACAGCAGTATTTTGTGTACTGTTTGTATACTCATTTGTTATGTTTGCAAATCCTTTTAAGTATTCCTGATAATCTTAACAGACATAATTTCTCCCTTTCAATATGAGAACTTCTATAATGTTTGCAGTCATGGGGTTTTTTTTAAAGAATCAGCATTTAAGTATTGAAAGGAATTGAACTGCAGCTCTATTAAAAAGCAGGCTCCATGAAGTTCAAAAAATAGCAAACATTGCAAACTATTTCAAGTTTAAAAAACAAAATAAGTGTGATTTGGCAATGCTAATGAATTCCATAATTTACATTTTGTTAAATATTATAAATCTCTTTTTAGCTGAAGTGAGGGCTACAGTCTGTCACGCGTGTGCTGGTTTTGGCACAGTGTGTTATCTTCCTTCCTAGCTCGGGATCAGCTAAGGTCTGTCTTGGGGTCATTCCCTTTTCCCTACTTAAGGTAGTAGCTTCTGGGTAACTTGGAAACATCTTTTTAATAGAGTATTTGTTCACTCTACTTTTTTTTTTTCTTTTTTGTGAATTGTCCTGACTAGCTGGAAATATTTCATAGCCAGTAATATCCAAATGACTTATTTACTTGATAAAATAATTTCTGGTGGCATCAACATCATCTCCAGGCCTAAGTATAGAGAAATAAGTACTTTGTGCACAGATCTCTTCGACAAGTGTGCACAATGAATCCATGTTAGGTGACATCTTCCATAGGATTAAGTGTTGTAGGATGTCAGCTGTGAATACAGAAAAGAGTAGGATTATGTAACAGGGTCTAAGAAAGATGATTCTTAGAAATTCATCACTCTCTGCTGGTGTCCTCATAACTGCATGGTGAATTAGTGCTCACTCTCACTTCTGTCAATCAGCAAAAGCTGAGCAAATAAAATGAGCTGTCACATTTTTGGTTCTTTTCAGCATGAAACTTAAAACATTTCTCAAGCTAATAAATGAGTCTAGGACTGCTGGTATGTGCTTGACTTTTTCAAACTGTATACTTCAAAGTGCAGAAGCTAGATAAGCTAACAGCAACTTCAGTGAAATTATTGTGCAGGAGGCAGCATGTCTATCAAATGCTTGCTTTATAAAATTGAATAGATGTGATTGTTCTCAGCAATGTCACCCCCCTCTGTGGCTGAAGGCATTGTTTGAAAAGAGGCAATGTGAAGATTTTTTTTTTTAAATCCAGAGATGCTTTGCAGGAAAGTCAGCCATTCTTTCTCTGGATCCTCTTTATCAAAACAACAGTACAAGAACAACTAGGGAGGCAGAGTGTATTGCTGGATAAAGTACTGAAGGTCAGACTGATAGTTTAGCTGCATGGTCTTCAGAGTAAATGAATCCAAGTGTAAGAAGAGAAAGTTTCCATGGCAATTAAACATTGCTTCTCATTTTCAGGGCAACTGGGTCAGAGGGCAGCATTAACAGGAAGTACTAAGGAATACATCTTTGGTTTAGTTGTTTACCAAGTGTAAGGACAGATGACACAGTGGCTGATTTCTATCCCCATGGTGTGCTAGGTCAGTGTGTTGCAGACATCTGCACATAGCTGCAATCTGGTTGTGAGATGAACACCAACAGCCCAAACACATTCCTTGTCACAGTAACACAAATACAATCTGGCCCCTGTGTTTATTTCAGCACCGAGTGAATTCTTCTGGTTATTTATAAATCCTTCTGAGATTGTGTCACTGGGGTGAGAGTGAAGCTGCAGGAGCAGCCAGAGTACTCCACAGGGGTCTGTTTGCTGGCACCTGTCCACTGGCAGTGTAAAAGTCACAGAGGCAGAGATGTGGCCTTGCATATTTCCTGCCATAGAGCAAATGCTCTGTGGACTTTGTGCCATTGGTGAGAGACCTCAGCCACAGACAGGAAGAAGAACTGGAGAAGACTTGTAGTTCTGTGTGTTCTGCCCTGACTCTCCAGGAAGGAAGTAATCTCTCTGATATCTCTGATTCAGAGATGGTATTTTTTTTTGCCTAGTGCTCTTGAGAAAGGCATTGAGAGAGAGACAGCAAATCATATGTAATGGGCAGGACTTTTCTTTATCCAGAGAATGTCAAAGTACAAGACAGTAGTTGCTTTACACAGCTGCAAAGTCTGTTATTGCTCCCTTATCTGACCTGCCCAAAAAACACATAGCTCTGTGCTGCTTCATGTGTCTGCATTGACAAGTACCTTTAACAGACTTTACCAGGTTTCTGTCAATGCCTGCAGCTCCATTTCAGCTCCTCTGGGACTCTCAAGAATGTCTAAGGAAACTGGGTGGACAGGAACTGAGTGGAAGCTTTCTAGGGAGTGAAAGAATAGACAAGTAATTTTGTAGGTTGGCTGAGATCTTGATGAGATCTTTAATGTTGCTATAATTTATTTCTATTGCTAATGGTGCATCAGCATGGTCAAGCATTTTGGTAAGAGATGCTTATATATTATTTAGATAATATCTTAGATATTATTAGATAACAATTAGACATTATCTTAGAAAATATCTTAGATATTATTTAAATTGGAGTGAATAAAACTCAACAGGGCGTCATTAGAGATCTCAGTCTTTATTTTGGAGACATTCAGTAGCACTTTACATGTGTCTAGTACATTGGTCAACGCTGGTCCCTATTCTTACTTTTATTGATACTATTTTTTACACAGCTTGGTCAGATAAAGGACTTCTGATGTCATAAATTATTGATATTCTTCCCTTCTGCTCATGATAGAGCTTTTCTCAGGCATAGTGCCCTACTCAGCTGCTTTTGAGCCTGCCAGGGTTGTGCTTGCAGAGGACTAGCTCAGGCTATGCAAGTTTGTGTGCCTTGGCACACGGATAAATGAAACCACACCTACCATGTCTATAATGTGAATATTTTGGTTTATATATTGCTTGGACCATCTTGTCCTTGTTAGAGAGGCTGCTGTGGGTTTTAGGCTATTCATTCTTAATTAATGAAGGTCCAAGCAGTGAAGATGAGTGCTCAGAAAGGGAAAGAGATAGCAACCATCATATTTGCTAAAGATGTACCATTCTATTGCACAAGAACATTGACAACACTCACTGAATAAAGGTGCTTAATCCTTCAATTCCTGTAGCAGAAAATTATCTCCCAGAATTTTCCTCTTTGGATTACCTGCTGTAATTACTATTATTCTATGTAAGAATTGTTACATACGAAGACAAACCCTTATGTGAGGTCAAAAACTTATGGAGAATAAATTCTTTTGGGTAGACATTTAGGGGTTTTTGTGGTTTTCACTGTGGTTTCAGTAACTGCTTCTGTTCTGTTGCTTTGTTTTACATTTCACCTTTCTTGTATCTGTAAGATTTTTTTTACCTTTCTGAGACATCTCTCAGCTGCTCCATCACTACAACTTTTTCAAAGGAGACTGTAGTAGTGTCTAAAAGATGTTGTTCCACTGATCTCTTAACACATGTTTTTATTCTCTCCGAGGAAGGTAATTTCAGTATGACAACTCACTCCTTGTTTATTCTGATTGCACATAGATGACCCTTACATGGTTTTCTTGCTACAGAACTGAACAACCTTATTAGTTCCTATTGCAGCATCAGAGAGTGTATCAAATCCATCGCTGAGATAATGCTGCCTGGTTTTGGAGCCCCAAAGACACAAGAAACTTCAATCACAACTTTTTTTTTTTTCAGCTGGAGCAGTTGAGTGCATGTTAAAATGCTCAAAGGAAAAAACACTGCTGTGACTTGCTTTAACTCAAGCTTAAGTTAAAAGTTTGTCAGGAATAAGTGCTCCTGGAATATTACTGGAATGATTACTATCTCAGTACTTCTATAAATAATAACATATTACTTCTGCATATTGCTTAACTATTTTCACTGTAGTGAGATGACCACTACTATTTGTGGTCTTTTGGGCATGGGAATGAACTTTTCCAAGAAAAGACATGAAGTAAAATGTTTATTCATGTTTCCTTTTATTTTGGACAGGGAAATAATTTCTATTTTTAAAAAAATATGTGCTTTAAAACTAAAGACAGTCTCTATATTGGTTTCTTCATTTAACATTTTGCCTGATTTAAGACAATTTTTTTTCCTTTTAGGATCCAAAGCAGAGAGGTGGGCTGAGAAATCTGAAGGGCTTTCAACCACAAAAATCACTGTACAGTTAACAGAGCAAACAATTTTTTCACAGAGTATTCCTGAAAGACAGAGAATTCATTCTAATAGTGTTTATGTTTAATTGCCTCAAGGGACACCAGCAATAGAAAATACTCATTATATCTGACAATTAAAGTTAATTATTGCCAATTGAATAAAAGCTTCCCTTTTGAATAAATAGAAAAAAAAATAAACCCAGTCTTCAGTACAGTAGTTTCAGTTTCTGTTACTGTGTTTCTTTATTTCACTCCAGTTGCTATGTCAGCATAACAGTCTTATGGCGATAAAAAGATATGGAGTAGAAACTTGGAACATTCTTATTTATAGTAGATTTGTGGGTTTGGATTAGTTTGCTCATTTTTGTTTAGACAATAACAAGAAACTGCTTCATGGAAAGCTCAATCATTGATAAGTATTTTTAATCACAGAAATATTTCCTGTATCTTTGCATCTGATGTTACAAATAGGTTTCAACCACTTTCCTGGGAATTTTTTTTCCCAACCTAAAACTTCATGTGGAGAGTTTTAAAATTTATTATTTGCATTGTGATATTAACTCTTCTCATTGATGAAAATTTCTGACAGAAACAAGGATGTGGTCATCAAGAGGGAAAACACATCACATAATTTAGAAGTCTATAAATGTCTGCAGCTGGCTGGGTGGGTGAATTCCCTTTGTAGTCAATGGGGAGGCAGAGGCATTTTTAGTGTGCCCTAACTGATATATTTTAGATGTTCACTGCAGGAAAAGAGGTGCTGCATCCTGTGCCTCCACTGATTGTGTTTCCTAGGTATCTATTGATTCCATTAAGCCTGGGAAACTGGACTCTGCATCCTGAATTGTAGAAGTCTAATACCTTCTGTGAGTAATACACAGAAAAGTGCATGCAAACCACAGAGGTGATGGCAACAATCTGCAGGGATATTATATGATACTAATTTTCAAATTGTACAGACTCAGGATTAAGCCATTTGGCTGTTCCAGATTGATAGCCAGTGAGGAAGAAAGAACAATTCATACTTTGTACAGATGAAGCAAAATGCCTATGTGAATGCTGGGATGGTGAAGAGAAATCTGATGAAAATTATGTAAGTCCTCCATCACAGGAATGCTTTTTGAGACCTCTGTGTTATGTGAGATGATAAGCAGGTATCTGCTGGCAGAAGAATACTGAATTAGGGACTCATCAAAAAAAAACAAACCCCAAAACATTTGGAGAACAGAGAATATGAGCTGAAATAATGAAATTAAAAACAATTAAAATGCTGACATGCAGGAAAAAATTATACTGAAAATAAGATAAAGTGTACTAAGAGATATTATTGCCCTTGAAAAATCCAGATGAAATTGGGTTCCCACTGGACCAGACATTAAATGAGCCTAATATATGAGACATCACAAAGAGTTTGAAAAGCTAGTTATTTTGCTCAGTTTTCAAAAGAATTTTTTAATGTTAAAAGTTACTTGTACATTCACTGGACTCAACTCCATGACAATAGTCCGTTGGGATTATTCAGTACATAATCTTCATAGCAAAAGGTTATTTCTCTTTCCTTTCCCTTGGTTTGCTTTTTTTTATTTTTGATCATTTTTATTTTTGTTTGTTTGTTTGCTTGGCTTGGTTTTGGTTTGTTTTCCCATCCTTGTTATTATTTTATTCCATTTTTGCCTTCAGCTACCTGCCTATAAGTATAGCTACAGTTATTCAGGAAGGTGTTTGTTGGAAGTAAACACAGGAATATCACCACAGCTCAGCAGTGACAGCTTGATCCATAAATCAGTGACTATGAAAAAGGACACCTCAGCCATTCATTCGTGAGTGAGACATCCACTGAGTTGCTTCCTGGTACAGTAATGTTGTAAAAAAAATGCTAGTTTTTATCACAGTGCATAATATCGAGAGGATTAAAGAACTGCAGGAGGTCTGGAGCATCCATTTTTGAGATCAGTCACCCTGTGTAACTCAGACCTATTCCTTCACTATAGAGAAACCTATTATAACTGATCCCAAGTAATAAGAAAAATATAGGGACTAATTTTCTTTTCAGAGTACGGAACTGTAGTTCTCTAAGGGTTTGGTTGGAATCAATACAATGCAAAGTCAGAAGGCAGCTTTTGTATCTGACAAATTATTCAATAGGGTAACTAAAATTGGGCCCCATTAGCAGTGTTTAAATATATAGATTGCAACATTCCTATGCAAACAGGTTTTAATTACATGAAATCTACCAGTGCATATGTTGGTATATAAATGTATCCCTAATCATGTGGTTCTTTGGGAAAATTTTGTTCAAAGAAATTCAAAATCAGTCAAATTCAGATTTACCTGACTCAGATATCTAATTTTCATGCACCTTCCTAATGGTTTGATACACACCCATTGAAGTCAATGGTAATCTCCCATTAAACCCTATGGGAAAGCATATGGTAGTAATTGAATTATTCAGTTTTCTTGTAATCAGATATCTATCTATAAAATTGAAATTTAGCTGCCCCTAGCAAAAATATAGAAGCACATGTAAATATTTATTTAGAAGTTTTAATAACAAGCCTAACATTGAATATGTGCACATTTTGCAGCAGAAGAATGAATCCCAGTATATAGTTATATAATGTGATGCATTAATTCCTTACAGCCTGGCAGTGCATTTAAATGTCAATTCATGGCATGCAAGAGGCAAGGAACAGATATATTCTACATAAGGTTATAAGAAACACTTTCTAGTATGGTTTATAGAAAAAAGTTTAACTGACGCAGCAAGCAGTGATTCTTAACACAAGACTTAACACAAGGTTCTTATATTGTGGCCAGGTTCAGATGATACTGGTGAGAAGTCCATTTGCTTATCTTTATAATAAATCTTTCATTTTGATCTCCAGGCTGCCAGTATAATCTTCCCTGATACAAGGAATCTTCATATGTTTTAATCAGACCTTAAATGAAGATGGTTGAATCCAATAACAGTGATGACAATGGGAATCACTAGGAATCTGGAAACAATTACAGTTGCTATTTAATGTGTATGTATATATATATATATAAATATATATATAAAGAAAATACTGTTAGTAGCACAGATTTAATCCATGGATTTGTGAATTCCAAGATTCTTGCACAGCCTTTTCTTGAGAAGAGTTTTTTGAAGGTTCTTTTGCTACTGGATGAATGGAAGGGACATTTTGGGGTGTCAGCACTGAACCCAAGGTCATGAGCAGCTTTTCCATTTACTTCCTTAGATAGTAAATCCTCAAAATCTTTACCCAGGCATTTAGGTTGAGACGATGTGATTTTTTTCCTGCTATATTTTTCCTTTCTCTTTTATTTCTAGGCTACTCACTTTCTTAGATTGAATTTTGTCTACCACAACAGAGTTTTCAACTTCAATATGAAACATATTAGAGGAATAAACCATAAACGACTCTGCAGTTTACAACAAGGTGTCCATAAGATGCCCTCACATAAAAGCATAGAACAAAGAAACAAGAGCAGTAAAATAATAAAATATCTATCTCACTGTTCGCTCACTCATACAGTAAAAGCAAAAGTAATGCCTGGCTTTAGCTGATATGCCATATCCTTTAAATGGCTGAAAGGACAGGAGCTGGTAGGTATGATTAGTTTCTGTAGTGGCAGAAGGGAGATTTCAAGGGAATTAACATTTAGCCTATCAGTCCTTTTTTACATCCCTTGGTATCTGTTTCCCTTGAGATTTCAGGTGAGTTTTTTGCTTCCTCATGAAGCTGGTAATGCCAGGAGTTTTATTTTCAGCTGTTTCTTTCCTGTCTCTCAAAAATTCACTTCATATGGGAAGAACGTGCAGTTCTGGGCTCCTACGCAGTAAATGTTCCCAGCCTTGATACCTGAATTAGAGATATACCAAAAATATGGAAGACAAGAGCCCAGACAGCCATAACTTGTTTAGGGACATAAGTGGAGTTATTCCTATTTAAATCTATTGAAGAAAGGCAAACGTAGCAAAAATGCTTCTTCACAACAGATGCAGCAGCTCCTTATACTGCATAACTAACAGATGAGTTGCCACTATTTCTCCCTGGCTTTTCTTGGAACCAAGTGGTAGAATGAAGAACTCTTTTAACCTAATTCTTCAGACTTTTCTCAGAATTTGGTCAGTCTCTTGATGGGCCTCTATGAGCTAGGACATGGAATGGATTTGGTGTTTGGATCACTTGTTTGGTGTTGGGAAAGGCAAGGGCAGCACCATTTGTATCTATTACTGACAGCCTTTGTAAACCCATGAATGATTAATCTCACACTGGAGCTAAGAATGCTCTGTAATTTCCTCTCAGGTTTGTCTCTCACATCCATGAGAACCCAGAATTTTAACCTCCATATCATCAATTCCTTGCTGTTTTCCTGTCTCAGGTGTCTTTCCTTTAAAACTGCTACAGTCCTGAATTAGGTCATTATTTCATCTTTTAAAATCAGTTCCCATTTACCCAGTTCACCACCTTTTAAAACCACAGTAACTCATGATTTCTAGGGCCAGAGGGGAATTGCCTGAGAGATGTGTAATGTGCTGAGCTAACATGTAAGGCTAAAGTATAAAATTTAGGTTATAAATGAAAGTGACAAGCAAAATTTTTCTCCACTTAGCTTTATTAATGATGCAATATTTTATTGCCTGTGGCTAAAAGTATTTATTGTCATTGTGCTTAGCCATAATTTGGGTTCATAATTCTGTTTTTTCTTTACATTTTTTTATTTCTTCCCCCAGCATCTCTTTTTCTTTCCATGCAGATTGTTGTCATGTGTGTTCAGATACTACTAGTAAGTGTGTGGTCTTCTGGGAGCAAACACATGCAGATTGACATTAATCTGAAGAAGCAAAAAGCTTAACTGTGGACCTATTTTTAAGCATATGAATACATTGCTGAAATTAATAGCTGCATAGATGGTCCTTCCAGGGTGATTAATAAAACTGCATGTGGTTTTTTGATTGTAGGCACAAACATGTATTTGGCAGCATCCAGCAGCAATGTCTTCAACATTTATTAAATTACACAAAAATTCCCACTGAGAGCAGAGGGAATATTTGTATGATTTAAATTAAGTATCTGGTGAGTGACAAGCAGTGTTAAGGATCTTGCAGTATCAAGTCTTGAGTTTGCACATCATATATTAGTGTGATCAGAGAATGATAATGGCAGTGAACAAAAAGAACTTAAAGGCGAGAGTTTCAAGATGAAATTATTTGATTTAGAAAGGAGAGGAATTGAGCAAACATATCAAATATACAGAAATGGTTACTGCTATTGAAATGGGAGAAGGGGGATATCCCTTTTCTCTGATAAATAGTTTAACAACAAGAAAAAAGAAAGTTCAAGTCAGAAACTGTTATCAGGAAACACTTTTTGTTCCACAGTGTTTTATTTGGAAATAGAGTTCATTCTCAGAGGAAGTGAGGCCAAAGAAGATTCCTAGTGAGACTGAATAATCCCATGGCTAACAGTGGTGCCTGGAGTTATACAAGCAATGCAATTAAACTCATTGGAATGGCCATCAAATCTTGTGCTCCAGGGCTCAATGACAAAAGTGCTGCGGGACACAATCAGCTGATACCTGACAGAAGAGACAAGTTATAGCCACGCGTTTGCTGGAAGGGTCTTCTGACATCTTCTCAGTGATCTGGTGACAACCAGTCTCAAACCCAGCTTGGATAGGGCCAGAGTATTTTCTTTTGTAGGTCTAACCTAACATGATCATTTCGGTTCTTCTATGTACCTGTCTAATATTCTTTAAGATGGATAGATCAGCCATTCAATGAGTTGTCTCTTGGTAGCTTTGTGTGGTATGTTACTAGCATAATGGACTGTCCCTTGAGAGATTTCTTCAGTGTGTATTAAAAAAAGTAAAAACAAGATAGCAGACCCATTGGATTGGTTTTTTGTCTGGTTGGTTGGTTGTTTTGTTTGAGTTTTTTTTAATTAACTGGACTAACTCGATGATTGGATCCTCTCACTGCTGCATTTTTCAGCGTCAAATTTGGCCTATCATCAAATATGGTTCTGTTTTTTCACACACTTTAATGATTTTAATATTCTTTTCTTAAGATTAAAATTTTTATCCTACTTTCAAATCAAGGATCTTCATAGCGGGGTCCCTGCACTTTTTGGCTATCTTTCATCTTGATTACCATCATTCTAAAGAGAACGTAGAAGGATGGTGCTCTTGATGAATTTTGTAATGGCCATGACAGAGCAGAAGCAGCATTATGAACCTGTGCCATATGTACATCTACAGCATAAATAATAGTGTGGTCTGACAATAATGACAATCTCATCCTCAAAATCATGTGGGTTTTTTTCAAGCTGATTCAAGGTGAGCCTCTAAAGTTCCCATATTGTTAGCAATGCCAATTATGCACATTTCTTTGCTTGATTGTGCAGATTCAAGTGTGGATTGGAGAACTTAACATCTTCTTGGTAGGCAATGGCATGTTTATAGCAAATTGGTCCTGTTTCACTTCTCACTTCCGTTATAACACACACCTTAACTATTTAATGTAATATTTCTACTTAATTACAGGAAATGTCGCTTACTCTACTGATGGTAAAATGAACACATGCAATGTAAATGATGTACATTTTTACAGTGAGAGAGAAAATGATTAATTATGATATGGAGCAAATTAATTCATGCATCAAATGCTTTCAAGAGGTGTTAGAGGTAGAAGTAGGAGTTGTTTCCAGCCAGCCCCGTTCTGCAGAGGAAATTAAGAGTCAAATTATATTAGACACTAAAGAGCAGAAATGGTCTCCATGGCCTAGGAGAGCATATAATGATACCTAACGTTTATAGACACACAACCTGTCATCTTGCAGCTTATACTCTGTCAGGATCACTTCATTTATCACTTCAAGTACATTGTAACACCACAGCACACTCCCTCACAAGTTTTATTAGAAAGCATGAATTCAGTCATGGTGAGCATAAACCAGCTGGAGCACACTTGCAGGAGAGGGCACATGCATTAGAGGAATCACAAGTCATATTATGAAGACGGAACTGCAAATTGATTACTTTAGGTCAGCCTTGGGAAAATCTCTGGAAACTTGTTCTTAACTAGTAAAGAGGCTGTGAGTCTGTAAATTATTTCTCTTCATTGTCCAGAGTTTTAAACTATGATAATCCCAAGTGGGGATGAACACTATTTATCCAGTAATATGGTTGGATTTCTCTAGAAGTGTACATTCTAACCTGAGTTTATTATTTCTTATGCTTTTCTCTATCACATGTAAGTTTTTGATGCTTCTTATCAAGTTGATGTTGCTATTCTAAGGTTTTGAGCAGGCAACTTTTTTAGGAATAGTGTTTTAAGAGGGGAAGAAATAAAATATTTACCTGAAGAGGTGTACTTTTGTTCATGAACCCTTGATGCTGCATAAAGCTAACGCCAGTCATCTCCAAGAGTTCACAATAAACAGTCTGACAAAAACTTTCAATATTTCCCTCTCAAATTAAGTGCATCTATTCCTCAGACTGAGGGACCAACAAAAAAGAAAAGGCATCATTTTTTCAGGAAGGCAGGAAAAAGAGGTCAAGGCGGGAGGAGTTCACTCAGCAGAGAATCAAAGTTGTGAGAGAATCAAAGTTTCTGGCAGAAAAGGGATGGCCAACAGTTGGAAGACATGGAGAAAACCAAAAGATATTGAGGCTGGTTATGTGACACTTGGTGGAGATATTCTTTGCTTTTACTTACGTTGGTGTACCTTTTTAAATCATTTACATTACACATTATAAACAGATTTTAAACCTCTGCATTTGCCACAAAGGAGATTTGGTTTTTCCAGACAGCCATACTGCCAACCAACATTGCACAAACACACATTCCTCCCTCTGCTCCATCCCTCATGGTAGTTCCTTCCCTTCCCCATTCCTACTGGGTGTATACACCTGGAGAATTCAGCCTGCTGTTAACTCTCCTGGCACCACAAAGCCAGTGGAAAAAAGCATAAGTAACTAATAAATGTTACATCCCAAAGCTACTGCATGAAGAAAGATGGCCTTTTTCCCAGAAGCTGTGCACTGAATATTTAAATTTGTTTGCAAACCAGCACTGAAGGCTGCGTTGTCAGCCTGGGCACGTAGCTAAGTGCAAGTGGTGCAGCCTGCAGTTAATTAGTAAGTTCGCTTTGCTAGGCTGTGACTGCAGCAACTTTCTTCTCAAAAATGCCTTTCATGTACATAGCTGGAAACAAAACGTTCCACACAGAAGTTCTGTCCACGTGTTTAACTCTCCTCCAGGGAGTCGCCAATTGACAATCTCCTGAATAAAAACAAATCAGCGTTAATGTGAACACACAGGGGGTTTGAATGTTCTTATTGCATCTCACTATTATCTAAAGATTTTCTCTCAGGTATGCATTTTCTCTGGTGTTCTTAGTGCTTTCTTCTTGTCCAAAATCTTTCTCACGTGCACTTGTACCTACACTAAGAGTTTCATGTGGCTGCTGTAATAACGTATAAATTATTTATTCATTTTACATTATATAGACAATTTGAGAATTAAAAAAATAATAATTTGATGGAGTTAAAATAATAGGAAAAAGGTAATTTTTCACACACTTTGGCAAATAAATCTAGTCTTTGAATACCATTGACCAAATATATTTCTGTTATTTGAAATATTCAATTATTCTTGAAAATTAAAATTAGGTAAGGCAATGGGACAAGAAGGCAAGGGCAGAAGATGGGGACAGCCTGATATATTATGATGTTTCCCCTCATTCATGAGGATTTGTTTTGAAACCAAACTTGCTTGGGATTTTGGAAGGCTCTTTCTGCCTACATTTTAAATCCCTTGGCCCTAATTTGCTTTTCTCTAGAATAAATGGTATTCATCTTCTTTGAAGTCAGTGAAACTGCACAGAGGTAAAAACCGATAGCAAAAAATCAAAGGTTTTAAAGGACATTCACTGCAGTACCTTCATAAAGGTGAAATTAGTTAGTTTAGTCTGTTAATCACTTGTCAAACCCTGACATTATATAAAGCATTAGCAGCTGCAGTCTATTGTCCAGACAAGGATAATCAGCAAATCCAAGTTTATAAATTGTTGACTGGAAACAATGGTGCAGAGATAACCCTGGAGAGGTTGTGAAAGACTTCACTGGAGTTTATTTGCATTGCAATTCTGCTGGAAGTCACAGACGCTTGGCTTCCTACCTACTTACTGCCATTTATTTTTGATATGCCCCAAAGCATCCACGACACTTATTAAAATAGAACGGTGTCTAGGCAGCCACAACGCTACTGTATCTTGTTTCAGCAGTAGCTCTATTTTAAGAAGTTCCAAAGAGGTTCAGTGTACATCTTCAAACCTACTACATCTGTTGATTCATGTAGCTCGTGGAACCTTTGACCTAGATCAAAAAATCCCAGCACTTTAGAAGGGAATCTGTGAAGCTTCCAGTGTCCACTTAGTGTTGTGTGCTAGCAAGCCATTCTTATTTATGTAGTTTTCTTTATATTTTATGTACAATTTGTAAATTATATTTGCTTGTAATCAAAAAAAAAAAAATCCACCTGGTTAATCTGTATTCTGCATCTTTATTTTTCTGTGTAATGTCTTGATATACCTTGCTCAAAATATTCCTTTGTATTTCCTTTTTTTTTTTTAATAGTGTCATTAATACTGTATGTATAAGAATTTTCCTTTTTTCTCACTTTTGTGGCAAATTCTTTCTGCAATTTCTGGATGCAAGCCAGATATGTTAGAGTGAAAATTGGAGCTATTCTCTCTGCAAGCCTGCCAATGTTCTCGCAACAGGGTATATTAGTTTATAAATTACCCCAGGGAGAAATGCCAGTCACAGAAAACTCAGGAGTTCCATAGGAGCCAAATCACACCTTTCTCATATTTCATTTCTGTGAGTGTTCACATTCAAATGTAAACAATGTTTACATTTAAGACAGATTTTGGCATTATAAAAGACCTCTCTGCTTCATACATCTTGGTGAAATGGTTCTGTCTGAAATGTCTGTTTCTTGCAGTAGTCTATTTTCTATTTCTATTTTATCGGGGGGAAAAAAAGCTGATGCAAAATAAACCAAACCGTCTAATTATTCCTGACATATTGCCTATCAGAATATAAGCACCAGGAGAGGAGCAAAAGGCCAGCTTCTCTTATCAAGTCTGTTCTTGTTGCTGGCAATTCAGTTTGCTTCTCACAAAGCAGCAGTGTTTTGATGAGCATTTTGAGATGATGAGTATCTGTCTCAGGAACTGATGGTGCAATAATGCCAGGACATGGAAGATACAAGTCAAATAAAATAGGCTGTAATGAGGTACACAAAAGGACAGCAAAATATCCCCTCAAAAGTGAAGGCCATGATACTGTAAGGATACATTTCCAGGTCATTTCAGTCAGTATCACTGCAGGAATCAGTGCAGTTCCACCAGCTGTGAATGTGCCCTGCAAGAACAAGTTGTTGACAATTGCGTCACCCATTTCTGAGTCTTATTTAACAACTCCTATTTCCTATCTGCAGTAATGTTATTGGATGTAACATGGTTATATTGTTTATGGTCCCGCCTTCTTCTCAGTGAATATGTTGGAAAAGCATTTTTTTTTACGTGAAAGGTTCAGGCACAATATCTCTTGCAAATGTCCTGAATGTTTAACAGTGAAAAGAAATTACACAAATCGTGACCCATGGCCCTGAGGTGTAATTAGGTTTTTAATTAGAGGATAAGATATAAACTCATACATTTGCATTAAATTTGTTTGACAGAGGTTCCCCAGGTGTTTAGTACCTTCTGGGATAGACTGCCTCAGTGTGAACATAAAATTTAATTCAGTAAAACTTTGCTTATTCATGCCTACATAGTTTTTCATTCTGAATTTCTTTGGATACAGAATGCAACTGAAAAGAGGATCAGCTGAGGACACTTGGCTTGTTCAGCCTGGACAAGAGGAGACTGAGGGGAGACCTCATTGCAGTCTTCAGCATCGTCACAAGAGAAAGCAGAGGGGCAGGCAACTTCTCCTCTCTGTGGCGACCAGTGAGAGAACCCAATGAAAGGGTCGAAAGTTGTATTGGGGAAGGTTTAGGTTGGATATCAGGAAAATGTTCTTCACCCAGAGAGTGGGTTGGGCTCTGGAACAGGCTCCTCAGGGAAGTGGTAACAGCACCAAGCCTGGCAGAATTCAAGAAATGTTTGGACAACATTCTCAACCACATGGTGGGATTCTTGGGGTGTTGTATACCAAGAGTTGGACAGGAGTTGGATTAGATGGTCCTTATGGATCTCTTCTAACTCAGCATAATCTATGACTCTGTGAGATGTAATTGTCCCTGGAGAGGAATCACACCAGCTAAAAACCACGTACCACTACTTGTGTCTTGCAGGACACACAACAGGGAATAGCATCATTTAAACCTCTGTAGGGAACAGATGTAGAAACAATTGTCCTGTAGATAGCAGGGAGTTGAACTTAGTGATCCTTATGGGTCCCTTCTAGCTTGATATAACCTCTGAATTCTGAGAGCAATGGACCAAAGCAGGTGTGTTGTCTTCTGCAGAACTAAATGTTCTGATCAGAGGGAAAAGGCACCATGAGAAACAAGATTTGTCAAGTAGAAAAGCAAAGAATTAGGTTGTGAGTTGAAGATAAAGACTGGCAGAGTTAAAGTTGACTGGAGGAAAGGTTTAAGGGTGGAAGAGGGTATTATCAGACAGCTGTGTAAGGGTGAGGTTCTTCAGCTAGACTTCAAAAACACTTCACATTTTGCCTTTGTGAACATAAACAGGTATCTTCATCAGTTTACACAGCTCTCCTGTCCTTGGACACTCTGTCCACCAGCTCCAAATCTGAGTGTGACCGTCCCTCTAGCAACTCTTTGTTCTTCCCCTCCTGCCCATATCCTTTGGGACAGCCTGGGGAGGATGGGCAGCACCCTGGGGTTCCCAGCTCTGGGGGGGAAGGATTCCCTGCCTCCCATTCTCTGCCTCAGCCCCAGATACCTCCTGCCACGTGCCCCGGGAGGAGCAGTAGCCTTACACTCCCTCCCTTCAGCCCAAGATGTGCTTTCCTTCCATCAGCACTGGCTGCAGGGTGGACCTTTGCAGGAGCTGCAGCATGGCCCCAGGGACTTGTAGGAACTGCTTGCTAGAGGAAAACATTTTCCATGCTCCCTAGGGACATCTTTTGTTTATTTATGTTCAGATACAAATCTCTTCAATTGTTTTGGAATGACAGGTTTCTCCCCTTGGAACTGAAAAACACAACCATTGTGAGACAGAGGTAGAGCAAAGCAACTGGCATTCATGAGTTGCTGCTTGGCATGAACAAAGGATATTGAGATAAGACAGTGTAAAAGAAGGGTTTCTGTTCTCTCTGATTATGCACAGATGCAGTACAGGCATGGGGGAGGCTGGGGAGAGGGAAGGGGCTGTGAAGTGGCAGAATCACAGATGCATTACACACTCTGTGAATTTATCCACAAGCCTTTTTAACACCTTAGCAAACCAAGCTGGAGTAGTATTTCCTATTTTTGGTTTTCTGGCTAACTGCACAGTCAGAAATATTTTATATAAAACAGGTCAAACACAAAGAGAGAGAGAGAGAAATAGATGAGTATACTAATATTGGCCATAGTTGTTATGCCTTTTTCAGCTTTGCAGAATCCTGGAAAACAAGATTTTTTCAAAATCTTAAAGGTCCCAAAGCTTCAGCAGCTCCTTAGGCAGATTAAAAAATGAGAACAAAGAAGGTTGTACATGATAGTTTTCCTGCTTTTGTTTTTAATTTTCATATTGGATATATGTGACATTTCAGTGATATCAGGTCTGTTTATTTCTTTCTATACAATAATAACTCTGTGGGGAAAAAGAAAAAAGGCTTAAAATTCTTATTACAAGCAGAAACCTTGGTCAGGCAACTGGGTCTATTTCTTTTGCGATAGAAGTCAATAGAAAGCTCACATCAATGTCAATGCTTTGGGGTTTTTTTGCTGCATTTATCATGCCAGATAGACAGGTGATAGATAGAATGCTTCACATTTCCATGAAAAATGTGACAAATACCACCAGACACTTCTACAGTAACATAATGCTTCAGCACTGATTTCTAGAATTCCATGATGGACTTCTAATCATGAACATGCAATCTGTAATAATAATTGATAGTAGAAACATAATTAGAATAATAATTAGGGTTTTAAAAATTTTCTTTCAGAATTGAAATTACTAGAGCAGGTTGATGGAATCTAAAAAAATCTTCATACAATGAAGTCCCACATTCTGTGTTAAACTAATATAAATAAGATTACAAGTCATTTAAGACTATGCACTTGAGACAAACAGTAAAAGAACCCTCCACAAGCGGACTAATTATCCTGCTTACTCAAACACTGACTTAAAAGCTTTAGGTGTGGGATCCATAAATGTCTATTTTTTTAAAGGTTGCTTCAAACTGTATGTATATATCCCTGACAGAAATATCCTTCACATCTTATGAACCATGTCAATCAAGACAGCAGCAGAGTCTCTTCATGGCTGAACACAGACACCCACAATCTGCCTCTGGTTCCTGGTGTGGCAATCCCCCTGAAGACAGCACATCCCATCCATGCCGGAGTGCTGGTGTCCCCTTCACTGCTGGTGCACCAGCTCCTCCAGGACTTGGTTGAGTCTTTCTGAGCACCCACTGTAAATGTTGATCCCAGCAGCCACCACAGTTAAGTGAAACAATCAGGGAAAATCAGGTAGCAGGAGGTCACACGGGTTTCCTGGAAACTTTGGAAACTCGCCTGAGTGTGGAGGCTTTGCGGTGTCACCCAGCCCAGCCCTGAATGCTGAGTTCAAAACCCAGTGACTGCAGTCTTCACAGCCAGCCAGCTGAGCAGAAGGCAGAGCTGTACTCCATGGCCAAAATACATAATGCACCAGATCCTCATCCTATGTAAACAGGGAAATGACTGTAGCACAGCTATGCCAATTGACTCTAATCAGGGCTCTGGGCCAAGAACTCAAAGGGCAAATCTACAGGGCTCAAACCAGGGGTGTATTGCAGATCTCTGAGCTGGCTTCAAGTATTTTCTTATATGGCACAGTGTATTTCCTTGTTGTGATGTGAATGTGGGCCCCAAAAGTGGCTCAGATTGCCAGACAACTTGGCTACAACACATGGTCACAGATACATACACACTGGTAGGTATGGATGGCATCAAGGAGATCTCTGTGTCCTGCCATGCACAATAGTGCACCTAAAGTCACACGGATTTACTTGGTGACACCAATATTTAGGCTTTGTATACAACCAAATCACCTGGGGTTTTGTCTGTTTTTATTTTTTCTTCTTTTGAGATATACTTGAATAAACAAGAGAACAGATTTGCCATGTTATTGTGGTAATGCTCCTGGTGGGAGATGCATTCACTGCTTTTATCTTCATTACACTGCCTGCATGTAGTCCTTGAGGATGGGAGATGCTGGAAGGTTTGAAATCTTTCTCAATGAGTCCAGCGACTAAAAATTATCATCTACCTACCTGAAATTATTGAGATCCTTTCCCAGTGAACTGCTGAATCAGATGGATGTGCACAGTCCAGCTGCCAATGGCAATGGAAAGACCACAGATGGAATGAGCTGGCTGATGACATCCCACTCCATCTTCTCATGCAGCAAAAACAGCTGTGGCAAATGCCAGATCATTGTGGGGAAAATTATGTTATGAGCATCTTATAAGCAGTAGCTTTAAATTTCCATGATTTTCAGAATGGCTCCTTTCACAAGTAACTTGAGATAAAGAGTGATTGTCCCCACATACCTACCAAATAGATGTGCAGAAGGTTTCTATAAATCAGTGCTGGAGAAAGGCCTCTTTTAAAGTTTGTCTTTTGGTCTCTTGAGAGGGAGCTATCCAGTGGGTTTGTTTTATCATGCTTGCTGCTGCTTAAAAGAAGACAAAATGTGGCAAGCAGCTCATTAAGAGAGAGAGAGATTGGATCTGTGTTAATATGCAAATGCTAATCCATTAGGACCCTGCTCATACACCAATCAATCAATTAACTCGTCTGTCTCTGTATTGTTCATTATTTGAAAAATGCTTTTAATCATTTTGCTATGCATTAATTAATAGCATGCCTAGTTAAAGAGGAAAAAAGAATTTTAGCATTCCTTGGGGCTTACATGTACAAATATTTAGTATTCAGCTGTGATTCCATGATTAAGATATACCACATATATTCAAAGATAGCACAGGGATTTACAGGAGCAGAGATGCAGGGCAATTTGATTTCATACCAACTATTTTATATATCTATATAATCTATATCTATATCTTTTATAAAGCACTTGATAGAGTAAATCATTATATGCAATATATTTTTACAAAATAAATACAGATTTTCAGAAAGAGAAATCAAAGCTTATAAAACATGTTTTTCATTGTTCTGTCATTTAAGAATGCCAGATTTAACCCCACAGGGCAAAATAGTAGCAAATGGACACAGTTCCACTGACTTAAAAAAAAATACTATTGGAGATATGAATTTGGCTCCAAAATTCAATGAGGGAGCAATAAACAGAAAAGCTATTCTGGGTGGAACTGAATTTTCTAAACAATAGTGACTTTCCATTTAAAAAATGTATTGAGGAAGGAAATGGGTTGCAATATGGGAATGAAAATTCTAAACTGGGCAATAGGTATGCAATGGGACAGGCAATTTGAAATTGATACAGAGCTATGTGGAATTATTTGAGAGTAGGATGAGCTGAGCTTCCTGAATATCCTAGAAGTCAGGCAGCATTATTTTACAAATGCTGTGTGCTGGAGTTTTTGGATGCTGTAGAAAGAGCAGCAGTCAAGGTGAGGGAAGAGTGATATAGACGAGAATTTAAACAAAGGTGACAATCACAGGGAGTGTCTGAAGCACATTAATAGATGCAGGGAAAATAGAAGCTGAGAAAAGTTCAGGATCAAGGATGAAATGAAGGTGACAAAGAGGTAAAGCAAAATCTGAAGCCTAGTTTTGAAAGAGTCAAGAATGTCTGTATGGAGCAAAAGGACGTTCCTCTGCTGTGTGCAGAGCTTTATTTCTCTCCTTCACATGAGTATGGCTTTTACGCAGGTGAGTAATGCCATTAATTTAATATTTTTTCATACCAGCAGTTGACTTCAAAGAAACTGTGTATCTGAATAGGGTTCACAGCAGTAATGATTTGCAGGCTCATTGTTCAGTCTGATCTAACAATCAATTTCTAAGCTGCCCCAGGGCTCATGCTTGTCCCTGTGTCAGGGAGGCTTCTATCCCTGCTTGCACCGTCATGTGCGAGAGGCTCCTCTCTTTCACTGCAACCTTCTGCATGCGGCCATCACCGGAGTGACCTCTGTGTCCTGGGACAAAGAAAAATGCATTGCTGTGCAAGTCTTCGCATTTTCTGCCTGCTCTGTCTTAAGTAATTTAGTCAGAGACAAGGAAAACCCATGCATTATGGGCTGCTAATTCTCGGCACACATCTGCCTTGTTAAGTATGACTCACAAAGCTCAAATTGCAGAGTGTTTATCCGTTTGAAATCCTGAAGCTTTTACTGTTGCAGAAGGAAAATGACTGATCCCTTCACTTAAAGGGTTGTTTTCCACAATGTTACTATACTAAGGATTTCTAGGAACATCACTACTGCCATAAAGCATCAAGTTAGATTTTATTAGTGAGTATATACTGAGTACTGTGCATACAGAGTTGAAATACATCTGTAGTTGTGAATTAACCCTTATTTTTATATTGCATGAGCTTATATTCTTTTTCTCTTTCTGATTTTTGTGAATTGGGATAAATATTCTATTTTGGGAGAATATTTGAAAATCTGTTCAAAAGCAGCACAGAGTAGCAAAAGAAGCCGAGGGCAGGACCTTGCAATTTATAGCTCAGGTCATGCCACTTATTTACTATTTATTACTCAAATTATTTTGCCTTAATGGTATGAATATACTTTTTTTTTTTTCACTGCAGTAGTTTTCTTAAATTCAAAAATCAGATTGCCCCTTTATTGGATAATGCTTGCTGTGAAGCTCCTGAAATCAGAAAAAGAGGACACAGTGGTAAAATATGGACAAATGAAATTGCTTGTTCAAGGTCACTCTCCAAGAAAGTAGCAAACCTGGGAATAAATAAATACTGAACTGGCAAGTGAGCACTGTGAAAATGCCAAGGGCCAACGCATATATTTCATTTTTAGGGGAACTACTGAGTGTGTAAAATGGAGCTACTTGAATAAATTAACCCACGGTCTAACCTACTGTCTGCCCTACAATATACACAGTATACCAAACTTTTGGGGGTCTTATGGAAGCTCCTGTTCTAAACAGGAGCTTGTTACAAAAAGAACGCTTACAATACCTGTGAGTGTATAAGACTTGGATTTAAAGCCTTTAGATGGTTTGGGTTGGAAAGTTTTCAATGCTTTCAGAGGGTAAAATATGAAAATATTAGGTTTCTTCAACTTTTTCATGAAAAGAACTGAAATGGAATTTCTGTAAGAAGTAGGACTTGTGAGAACATAGAGCATCTTTATTTAAATTTAAAAAAAAAAAATTATCAACTGAAAATTTTTGACCAGGTCTAATTTTGAACATGGGACAAACACCGTGCCTTTCCCTGCTCTAAGAGGTGGAGTTTGGTAACAGCTGCTGTGGGGACAGTATGAGTAACTCCTCTGGAAAACCACTGTGCTAATGTGATGGGGAGTGGCCTTGAGATTCAAGAATCATTTTATTTATTAAAAGCCATCACTCACACACTGACAAGAAGGACAAATAAGTTACTGTGGCTCTGGCCCAAGATGTGAAACCCTGACACTCATTTCCTTACTTTACCTCTTTGCACTTCACTTCGGATTAAAACTTCTCAGAAGTATTAAGTGGTGAGATGTTTTCATTTTACTTTGCCATCCATAAACTGGGAGTTTAACACTTCCCTGCTTCACATGGAGTATTGGGTGGAAAAGAACACGTGATGTCTGTGGAGCTGTATGGCTACAAAAGCCAGCAAGACATCCAAGGTTCTGTTGCTAAGGAATATTAAACAGGAATTCTGGGGGCAAAGGAGATATTGTATCCAGCAGTATCCCAAATTCTGGTGGACACAAAGGAAATGAATAAACTTGGACTCATTCATCTCAGCACCATTTAAAAGATTTGGACAATGAGTTCTCACTGGGAAAGGACAAAATTCTGTAATGGAATTTTTTTTTCCAAGGCATTAAACAGGAAATTCCAAACAATGGAAAGCTTAAAACGTTAAATCTAGCACCAAGACTATGAATGTACTTCCTTTCGTAGGTATTTGTTTAGATAGGAAAAGAGTGAAAAATATTTATTGCCTTTTCTTCAGAGGCAAAGACAACTTTTTTTTTAAAGTCACAGGCATGTGATCATGGAGTATGTTTATACACAGCTGAAGCCAGATAGGCTGCAGATTTTATGGTTTGGGTATGGAGAGGCAGAAATTGCACAGCTCTCCGTGCTGATCTCCCCTGCATTCCTGGGAAGAGGGAACTGCAGAACTAAGCATTTTTGAGGCTTGAAGAATTCACCAAGAGACACTTGCCTAACCCTGTGATTACTTCTGTATGTGCCTATAAACATACTGTAAATTATTATGGTATGGGAAGTTGTGTCCTTGCATTGACTGCAGATAACAGATGATGTTTTAAACAACAGAAAAATTAAGTCCTCCCGCTCCCGACATTTTCACCACTTCTTTTCTTTACTAATTTTCAATGTCAGAGGCAGTTTGTGCCAAAGTGCGAAAGGGTTGTCTCCATAGATTTGCAAAGAGAATTAAGCTCTTCATCCATCTCCTCAGAAGAGTGTATTGATATGCTTCTCTCTGCGTGTGAGGTAGAAGAGAAACAGCTTTTCAGAGGCACAGAACTGGGGATAATATTTAAGAACTACCAGTTAGGCCACAGTTTTTCAAAAGAGTTGTATCCTGGCTTAGAGTTTATCCTTCTGTCTCTGAGAACGCTGCGAGTAACTGTTCAAAACGAGACATGCCCCCATCAGTGCATTGCCTTGGGCCCCAGCCCCTCCCTGCCCCTTGCTTTGTCTCTCAGGGCTGCTTGTAGGTTTGTTACCAGAGTTAGACACAGAAATCTGGACACAGGCTTATGAAAGCCCTGCATCTTTCAGTCAACTACTTCAGTCACCATAAATGTCTTGTGCCCAGGAAATCTGTTCCCAGCATGCTTTTATCTGTCAGAACCATAATTCTTCATGAGGCTCCCATAAGAAATATGAAAACCAGAGCAAAAAACTCCTCTCTGGATCTAAACAGACACTACCCCTTAGTCATCAAAATGAAAAGCAAGATTTCCTAAAACAGGAAGTGTTATGAAAAGTATATAAATAAGCAAAAGTGTAAATATACTGGAATCTTTTAATTAATCCTTATTTTCAAGGCTCCTAAATTCACATTTTCCCAGTTTTACTTCCTAAACTAGGGCTAGAATTGCAATTTTTTAAAATGTGATATAAATTACATTCATTTCCCATATTTCCAGTAAGTGGAATTTTAAAAAGGCTTTCCCAACACCTCCAAGTAGTGTAATATCTTTGCAGATGAATTCCAGTGACAACCACTGACTTCAATGCTCTACTTAAAAAATGCAATATATGCCACTACTCTTGGGAGTGGCTTTACATAAGGAAGTGGTTTTAAGTAGACACAGGTGCTTCTAGAGCTATTATAACTTGTTTGTCTCTAAAGCAATTTTGGGTGGGGAACAAAAAATATTTGAACATGACAGGAGTGAAACAATGTCAAAGAACTATCCTGAACTCCGCCAGTTCTGTATCAGTGCCACATTTATGTGTATAGACCTTAAAAAAACATCAGAGACCAAACACAGATGAGCAGAAGGAATCAATGGATTAGGAGCCCCACAGCTGATCACTGGCCTGGGACTGTGCAGGCTTGTGTTTGAGTCCTTGTCTGACCTCGGGAGAGATCTTGCCCCCTCTATCCCTCTCGTGCCTTACTTATCCTGTTTATAAGATGAGGTTAATGATTTTGACTTCTCTTGTAGAAAATGTTGAGACCTGCCAATGAAAACTGTCACAGGAAGAAGGCTGAGGACTGTTACAATGACTGTAGTGGTCATTCCCAGGGTTTTTGAAATAATGAAGATAGGAACAACCCAGAAATAGATCCTTTTACTAGATAGGCACTCAGTGGGTGAAAAATATTGATTGAATCAAATGCCAATTATATCTCTTAGGCAGCAAATATATTTCTCTCTTAACTTGGAGGTTAGCATCTTTCTCTGGGATCTCTATAGGTTCCCACTTGGCAGCCTGTGCCTGGCCAAGGAAAATATCTGATCAGTGGTGATATGATGACTTGCTGAATCTCACCTTTCAAGATTATTTTCTGGGTCTTAACATTTTGTCTACTTCCTTCATGGAGCTACTGGATCGCAGTGCTGCATTTTCTCTTTCCTGCTGAGCTCAACTTGTAGAGCCATTTAAATTACATCCCTAACTTTTCTGGTGTGGTTTAGCCCTTCAGGTCTGAATCTTATCCCTTTCCCTTCTCTCTAATAGCCACAGTAATGCCATTTTGGTTAAGTTTTGGGTTTTTTTTTTGTGAATTTCACCCCTGGGAACTTTGTGTGTTGGGGTCACACCACTATGAAGTGATGAAATCCATGCGGTTGCTTTGCCTCCAGAGATGCCTTGAACAAATACGAACCCAATTCCCACTCACTTTGTTGGCAGGTATTGCTATATCACTAGCACAGATATTAATGTGCCTTCCTGGACAATTCTCCAGGATTTGTCCCCACTGTGACATCAGAAGTGTTTTGCCAGGGATTTTAAAAAGAGGCAATCCAAGATTTTAGCACAGTACCAATATGAAATAAGTAGCAGGAAAAGATCATGGCATGAATACATATTTTTGGCAAAAACCTTTTTTCTTAAAAATAATAATCTTGGGAGCAATTACATTATTTAAATTAAACCCCTGTAAAATTAGAGCATGGACTGCAATGAATCAGGGTGAAGTCTGAGAGTTTTGTTAGCAGGTTGTAGTCCCTAGCGACAGACAGACTGATTAATACTGAAACTGCCTCCAGCAAAGGGATCCTGTGCAGGAGATGAGACCTGTGCATTACTCACTGAGGTCTCCTGGAGAGGCCAAGAGCACTTGCAGCCTTCCAGTTTCAGTTTGACACTGGGTCAGAATGTACAAGCTTGGAAATGAACAGGAAAGAGTTTCACCTGCCTGGGGAAATTCAAGATATTAATATGCGTAACACAATTTAATTTACTTCCATAGGTCCCACCCTATACAGCAGGGCCCAAATGCTATTCATTTAGAAAATGTTCTCTTCTTGTGTTTTGTTTTTTAAAGAAATTTTCCCTCTACTCTCCTTCCCCCCTTCCCTCTTCTCCCCTTTCGTAAATCCTCTGTAATCAAAATACTTTTCTCATTACAGTTTCTGTCTCTGACATTAAAAAATGTTCTAAAATTCATAGCACATTGCTTGATGTTAAACTTTGCTCAATAGTAGATCATTAGTTTACTTGATACATGACTCTCTGAATACTTTGTACCCGTAAATATAACAAACTCATGATAATTACTGTGTGTAACATGTTTGCATTCAAACATGACCTTGAACTTACTTTTCAAACATTTCAGAAATGTCAGCTATGATGATGATCTTTATTCATTACTGAAAGGAGTTTCTGAGTCTGAATTGTGTAACATTCATTTATATCTATCAAAAATGACACAGTAGAGCTATTTTTATTGTTTTAAACTTTAAAAACACTTTTAAATCTCAGTAGCCCTCTGAGTCATGTGATCCTGTGACCATCTCGGCACTTTTCCAATCCAAAAGTCTATTAAAAGCTTTGACAAAAGAAACCTTAATTTATTTCAGGAGCAGTGACAAGGCCAACCTACATTCTTACTAACACCCTGCTAAAAATGTCATAGGCATATAGAAGCACGTTTTACTGAGAGGTATGTAGCCCTACTGTGAAAAGCAAGTGGTATTATTTTGTGTAAAAATGGACGTCATAGCGTGTTTATCAACACTGGAAAACAACGGCAACAAGTGAAGGTGGTGTAGTGATACAGCCCCTGCTTTTGTAATCACCTAGGCTTGGTGTTGATCCGTCAGTTCCAGCAGGATCAGCCTCTCTGTGGTGAAGGTGACAGTCCTGTGAAGGTGACAAGTCCTGCCTTGGGACTGGGCTGTAGGCAGTGAGCTAAGGAGCTGCAGCTCTCCAAATGGTTCGGGCAACTTGCCATGCGAGACAAAACATTCCAGCAGGATACACCATGATGTTGAAAACACGCAGCTGCTGGCCCACTGCCCTCTAGTAGATGACAATGACCTTTAACTTACAGCTGAGAAGTGACCCTCACCTACACTGTATTCTGCAAATACTGAAGAGCTGTGCTACCAGTGGAAAAAAAGAGAAATCTCGTAAGGAACAAATTGTCTGTTGTCTAGGAATGGCTGTGGAGAAACGTGAAAATGTCTGCTTCCAAACCAGAACATGACACCATCTCAGCTGGAGCTGCCTATATTGAGAGAATGGAGAGATCCTTCCCTGCTTCATAAGTTTAATTGCTCAAATGCCACATTCATGAAGAGTTAAAATTAAAGGGTCTTGGTCCTTGTGCTAAAAGCAGCAGCCAGTTCCACTTCTCTGAATCCTGTTTGTGTTCAAGCTGTTGAGGCTACTTTAATTAACAAAGTGAAAGTGACACTGGTGCCAGTCATTTATATTCCCTTATGCACATTTACATGCAGCTTCTCCCAAGCCTTTTCTAATTTAGGTACTGTCCACATTAGAATTCAAGCCGTTGCAGCCACAGTTATGTTTAAATGTGGTTGCATACTCGTTTAAGTTCCAGCATACCATTTCTGACCACAGGGGAACCAGAATTTTTAAACTGTTACGGCTGTTTTCCCTCCCTCCCAAAGAGGTACAAGCTGCGTTGTGCTGTTGATGGCAGCTCAGGCCTCCTCTCGATATGTATTGTGTGATTTTGGTAGAGCCTTACATATTTTGACCTGTCTAGGCTCTGCTTCTGTTTCTCTGGATAGAATGTATGGCCTGTGATTTAGCACCCACTATTCTGGCAGGCAGAAAACACAGAAAGAAAATCCTCTGGGACCAAAAGCATTGCATGAGAGCTCTGTTGAACAGGAATAACAGCAAACCCACTCCTCATAGCATCTCAGTAGCAAGGTTATTCCTTCCTCTTCAGAGGTTAAATGCTGCAGTTATGACTAAAATGGAGCCATTTTGAGAAAAAAAAAAATCTTTACTCAAAAAGATGGCTTGGATTCTGCTT
Source organism: Donacobius atricapilla (assembly GCA_013397315.1). NCBI lineage: Eukaryota > Metazoa > Chordata > Aves > Passeriformes > Mimidae > Donacobius > Donacobius atricapilla. Next base: position 57,181 of record WBMY01012099.1, read on the forward strand.
TTTTTAAACTACGGTCAGAAAATGGAGATTTTATATATCACTGTGATTTGACTTGTATCTCTCAATGAAGCAAAGCACTGGTGTAAAATTGACCCACGTAGGCTGATTAAGGCTCTGGGGAGTCCAACCCTCTGGACCTTCTCTTTGAATAGCTATTAAATTCTGGGTTTAAATGTTGGTGGACAAATACATGCCCACTAGCTCACTAATCACCAATGCAACAACTTCATTTTCAAACCCTCTGATCTGGTCCAAAACCTGGTGTTTCAGAGGAGGGATTGGGGCTAAAATTCATAAATCAAACTTGATTTAGTCCGCCAGTTTGCCTATTGCTGTTCAAATGATGGAATTCTCATGCAGAAGTCATATTTAAATCCTTGCCTATGCCTCAGCTCATATGGTTGAAAACTTGGCTGTGGTTCACATTTAAACTCTTCTGTATACCTACATAGGGTAGAGAATACATTTTCTACTCCTTAAGGTGAGAGAAAGATAGCAACCTAAAACAGAAAGTTGCAATTTTTTTCTATGTCATCAGGAAACACAATCCAAGAATTTTTACAAAAAAACATCATTCTGACAGGACAGACAACACAGTTTTTCAAATAGGAAAAATAAGTGTTTATATTCTTAATACTGTTTCTCAAAAAAATCTTAGAAGGTTTTAAGAGAAAACATCTCAAGTTTCAACTATCTTGAAAGACCTGGTACTTGGTTCTTTTACCCAGGCCTTGAGTAAGAAATACCACCTTTGATTCACCTATTAAATTTTTTTTACTTTTACTTTTTTAAGATTGAAAATTAAAAGTAGTATAATAATAGATTTTAAAGTTAAAAAAAAAAAGAAAAAAAATGAAATATGTATCACTTTGTAAGTCTCATGGGAGGAAAGCCTTTAATGGAAAAATATCTCAAGGATACTATCTCAAAAATGTCTCAAGATCATAAATTAGAATAATCTAATTGGATTTACCTCATTTTTATACCAGCTAAGAATATGACCCTCACATTTATCTGCAGAAATCTTCAGTCAGAAATTATTCTTCTTGATAAAGTGTTTCAAAGCCTTTGAAGAGCTGTTGAATGGCAAATTACAGTGCTTTAGGCCACCTTCTTTAACTTAGTGGAATATTTATGCAATTAAAGATATAACATATTTTTTTGTGTGGTGTACATTTGAGTACTGCTAGTTCTGTCTTTCTAAAGAAGAAAAAGCTTTGTTTAGTGGAAATGACCCAAAGCAGTAGGTGGATTAATTTCTGTTTGGGTACATGAAGGAATTTTTATTTTACAAACAGAAACATATTCTTTTGATTAATGGACTTTCAGTCTTCAAAATGCCTTTGCTATATCCCTTTTTGGATGAAAAGCATATGTTCACCTTCTAATAAACTGTTACAGTACTGCTGGCACAACTTCATACCACAGGTTTGCCACAGGAACCATGATTCACATTATCATGTGTTCTTGGCTATTTCAAATTATAGTTATTAAGCAGTTCTGAGAAGGCAAAGCTCTCAAAAAAATCAGCACATCCTGCAAGGCCCCAACAGTTCTGCAAACATGTCAGGTATCTCATCCCTGCCACCCTCCTCACTATGAATACAGACATGCATCTGTATAGGGTTAGGTTCAGAGCTATATTCTGCAACAATCTCTTTTGACTCATTCATTTGTTGAAAATGCTCTAATCCTGAATTCCTTTTCTTTTCTATTTTTCTACTTCATAGTCCGACTCTTTACTACTACTTACCCAGTTTGAGCTTTCACTTTCCTGAGCGTGTTTCAGTGTCACTAACTCTCTTTTTTCATGACCTTCTCACCAACCCTTATTTCATTTCACAGTTCCCCTTCACCACAACCACTCTGCACACAAATAACAGACCTGGGTCCTACTATGACATTAAACCAACATGCAACAGAGACAGATTTGGCTTTCCTTCATTGTTCTTCATCGGTCTTGCCAGTATATGATGTACTGCAATTTTTTTTGGCCACTTTTGGGAAAAAAAAAAAAAGTTATTTAAGAGGAAAAAGGTTAGAAACTCTTGTTGCTGAAGGCAGTAGGGTTTTTTTTTTGGTCTGTTTTTTGTTTTGTTTTGTTTTGTTTTTTTTAATTGGGTGTTCTGTCCCTGGGGCTCACAGTTTAAAATAAATAAACCCCTGGGATGACTGTGCTAGCTAATTTGCAAGATAAGCCTTTTATGTTGGGATTTTGTCTGGACAAAGTGGACAGGCTGGAGAGCTGAACACACAGGCAAACCTCTCACCGAGCCTCTTGCATCACACTCAGGCATAGCTGATACGTTAATCACCAATGTTCAAACACAGTCGCCAGATATGATGCCAGAAATAACTTCTGACCCTGTTATTGCTGTTGACCTACCATATTTCTTCACTTTGGCCTCTTGTTTGTGACCCTCGCTCACTTTAGGTTTTGAAATGGGTTTCAGAGATGCTTTCCTCCCGCAGCTCAGCCCGTGTGCGAGGCACGCCGGCACAGCGCCGGTTCCCCGGGGAGCCCGGGGCTGGCGCGGGCGCTGCGGGCACACACTGGCACCGCTCCGGGCAGCCTTCGGTCCGTTGTACCCCTTGGTTTGAGCTGATGCCGTGTATCACACGATGCCGTGTCACAGGAGTTACTGTGAGGCCGGGGCATTTCGCTGCTGCCCGAGCTGCTCGGCCTCGGCTGTCAGCAGCGACCTCGCCGGGCGATGGCGGCCGGGCCCGGCCTCAGCTGCCCGCGCCCCCAGCCCTCCATGGCCTCGTCTGGGGCTCTCGGGGGAGCAGCGGCCCCTCAGGGAGTGCCAGCATAACCCCGTGATCCCACCGAGACGCTGGAGCGCGCCCCGAGAAGCGCAGCGAGGCGCGGGGAGAGTCCGGGGCGCCCGGCTCGCTGATGAGGAGCTGGGGGCCGGCCCCGCATCCCCGCAGGCTCAGGGGAGGCCCCGCTGCTCTGTATCGCTGCCTGAGGGGCGGCTGCAGCCCGCCGGGCATCGGCCGCTGCTCCCGGGCAGGAAACGGCCTCCAGCTGCACCCGGGGAGGTTCAGGTCGGAAATTAGGAAAAATACCTTCCCCAAGAGAAGTGTTGAGCACGGGGACAGGTTGCCCGGGGAAGTGGTGCATTCACCATGCCTGGAGGTATTAAAAAAACCTGTAGATCTCAGGGACATGGGTTAGTGATGGGCTTGGCAGTGCTACATTGATGTTTAGACTCAAAGATCTGAAAGGTCCTTCCCAACCTAAGCGATTCTATGATTTTATTTTTTTTTCCCCCCTGAGGCTTCCGTTTGCTACCCAAGGGGATCATGTGTTTCATTTTCCACTGCCTTTTCTCATGTGCAATTCCTTGGTTTTCTGTGGGATTAGTCCCATTTAACACCGGGATAAATGACAGTAGCATTTACTCCTGTCTTGTAATAAAGCATTGCATTTAAATGGCACGTTTTACTTGGATTGCAAAGTACTTTGCTGATGTAAATTAAGCAAACCTCCTGTCAGCCCTTGGAGATAAACACAGAACATTATATCCTTTTTAGAGGTAGATAATCTGAGGCACAAAGGACTTGAGACAAGAAGCTTGGCTGCCTAAAATTAAACACCTCAGCCCAAATGAATAGATTGCAAATCCATTTCTCATGTTAGAAAACAGCTCTTCCCCTCCAACAATGTCAGGAGAACAGCAGCGTGTGAAGTTCTTGAACCACGCTTCACAGCCATGCACAGTAAAGCCTTGGCAGATATTTAGACACTGAGTTCTCAAAATTAAGCTTAAGAAAAAAAAATTGCTGAGATTATTTTCAAGAGAAAATGTGTCCATTAATCAAATTAATTGTTGTGGATCATAAAAAAAACCCAGTCTGTAACCAAAAATTGCTTTAAACGTAAGAAAAAAAATCTGTTTTCTTTTGAAAAGTGATTAATTTATCACTTGAATGCTACAACAGAGAAATTATGAGAGCAGAACCGTTTTGGAGGTGCACTCTGAAATATAGTCTAGAGATATCTTTCCGATATCTTGAGTTTAGATAAGGATGAGCCCCAGGAAAGCCTCCTGTGCATGTTCCAGCAAAAGGGATTGGGATTCTGCTGGGGCTTTCCAGTCATTTTACAAATTTCTTCTATCGTTCATCTGCACCCAAACTGGGAGAAGTGAGAGTCCCTTACTAACAGAGAGCTAGTGGGGTGTGGGCTCAGGACAGGTCCTGTGCAAGGCCTTAGAAATCCTCTCCAAGTCCTAGAAGAAGGGATCTTCTGAAGGAGACAAGGAGGGAGAAGTGCCAGTGGTGGTTGGGCTGAAGGTTGACAGGCTGTTCTGGAATAACCTTTCTCTCAGAGAGTCAGAGCCCAAGGGGACTGACTTTTCACTCCCAAAGATGCCGCACTTTCTTTGGAAGTCAGGCGGTGACTCCTACCAGCTCTTCAAACCACTGGCTTGTAGAGGATTTTTAATTTACTGAAACAAGTTTAATTCAATCAGAGTTGTTGGGGTTTTTTTGGGGCTTTTTTTTTTTTTTTCCCCCCTAGGGACCAGGAACTGATGTATTCCCTTTATAGTAGAACTGACAGTAAAATGCATCAGTGGCAAGAAAAGTATCCCTTCTTCCTGTTTTATTTCTGTTTTTAAACCCTTGCTATAAAATAACATTTAGTTTTATGCTTTGTTCAGATATCACATATGATTCATGTTTGGTGAGTCCATACATAAAAAGTGTAGCTTTACCAGGTAAGATTTTCTAACTCAATTCCTTGAACTGACTTCATACTGCACTGACATCTCTGTAACATAAAGAGGTCTGTTTTTTCAATGTAAAACACCTGTACAAAAGGTCAAAACAATGCAACATTGATTTAGGTGCTACACAGGGACCATTTGCACATAACTAGTTTCAGAAGTAGATACTAGATCTTCACTTGAGATTGAAATTTAGGATGCATGCAGATTATAAGTGTTGGGTGATCTATTACTTTCCCTTTTTGGCTACAAATTGCCTTTGTGCCAGTAGGCACAGGGGCACAGCAGTGCTGCAGCAGACATCACTCTGCAAGGATGGATAACCAAAGGAGGAGAATTTCCAGTCTCACACCAACAAAACTTGTTTTTCGTGGAGGGGCATTTATAGAAGAATGCAAAAAACACATCTGTTGAAGCATTTCACTAAGAGCCAGAATATTTATTACAGTTTTCTGAATGAGATGACCCAACCGACATGCTGATTTGTTTAGCATCTGCTATGACAGTGAAAAAAGGAACCCTCATTGAGCCACAGAAATCATAGAATAGAAACGTGGGTGGGAGAGGATCTCTGAATCACTCCAGTCTCCTGCTTGAGGCAGACCTGACACTAGCACTAAATCACATCAACAATGGCTTTATCTACCCTAAATTGTTAAAATGTCCTTGGATGGAGACTCCACAGCCCTGGACTGCATTTTCTAGCATTTCTTCATCCTTCCAGTGAAAAAAAAAATGCTCTCTTTCACCAAATGAAACCTTCCAAGATGCAGTTTGTGGCTCCTACATTTTCTGTTGCACCTGTGAATAGTTTGGGCCTCTCATCATTGTAGTTACTATTCAAGCAGCTGTCAGAAGTCCTGTAGTAAATAAGTAAATGTTACCATACTTACTGATACTTTTGAAAACTTACATTTTAAAATATTCCAGCTCAGGTTCAGGCTTCATTCCTATGAGCCATTCTGCATCTCCCAGCTGGGATTTGTCCTACAGAGGTGAGGTGCTCCCATTATGGAGACAGGCCTGCCATCCCAGCCCAGAATCAGTGAAAAGACTTCAGGTTACCACAACCAGCTTCTGGAGGTGCCTGGCTCTCATCACTGCTGGTGTTGCTTAACTCAGCAGCTGGGGACAGGAAAGTAGGCAGGATTGGTTGTTTTGCAAGTTCTGTACTGTGTCCTCCATGCCACATAAGATTTTTTTTCTGTGTAGAAGAGGAGGATAGAACTTATTCTGCCAAAAGTGTTAAAATAGCAAAACCCAACCTGAATGTTTATTACTTCAAGAAAAAAATACATACCATTCTCCCTTCCTATTTCTTAGTATTTTTATGTTCCTTAAAACTTACATCAGGTTTCATTTTTTTTCTAAAATAAGATCATCAGAAACTAATTAGATCTGGTTCTAGTGTAAAACCACAGTGGAAACTTTCTGAAATGTCAAAGCTGCTGTAGTTATTACTTGTCATGGGCTCTAAGGGAGCCAGAGTAGTTTCCAGGCTTTGTGTGGTTCCTTTCCTTGTAATTTATTTTTTGCTGTTTTGTTTTCTTGTTGTTGTTGTTGTTTTGTTGTTTTGGTGGTTGGTTAGTTAATTGTTGTTGCCTGGTTGACACAACAATTGTAAAATCCAATGGCAATTACTATTGTGTATCATCACATATACCACTCTCTTTTTTTTTTTTTTAATTCCCCTAACCCTGACTGTAGTTATGACAGTAAGAAGAGGGAGCTTTGAGTAAAAAATCCTAATGATCACATCTGTCTTTTTATTTCACTCCAAGATATAAGAATGTATATGTCCAGACTATCGTGACTAGATATGATTCTATATTAATATTTCTATGATCTCTCCAGTTAATTCACATTACTTAGTTGAGGGTTTTTCCCTTTATCTGGAAAATGATGACTTGGAAAAAAAGAAGCTTCTGGGAATTGACTAGTTTTAATACAATTTTTTCTTTTTTAAGGTTTTATTGCCTTTCTCATCCTTGAAGAAATTTTGGTCAAAGTTGGAACGGAAGGATGAGAAATGTCTTATTATGTGCTAAAGTGAGGCGATAAATTAAGTCTCCTCTGGTTCTCGGCAGGAACCTGAGCTATGTCTTAAGTCAGCATCATAACCACCAGGCACTAGAGAGGGGAGATAGTAGTGTCTCTGGCCTAGAATTCCTACCTAGGCATTGAAGTGGTGATTGGAAGCTGGACTGCATCCTGAAGAAGGGCTCTAACCACCTACCAACAGACTCCTAAAGCCTCAGAATTTGAAAAGACCTCAGGAAATGATCTGGCTCTGCCTTCTCCCTTTAGACAGCCAGGCTATGTGAAGCTGTTACTCACAGATGTTATTCTGATCTGTTATTAAAAGCGTTCACCGTGGAGAGTCCACACCTCTGAGGGTTTCTGTTTATAGCTTTAAAAATGTTTAAAGTAGAATAAGTATCTTTTTTTTTATAATTTGGTGGTCTTTTAGTTTTTCTTGGAAGTAAGAACCAATATTTCCACCTGCTAGATGGGAAATTGAATTACAGATAACTCTGGTTCTGATTATGATGATGCAGAAAACTCCATCTTCCATAAACCAGGTATTCTACACAATGGATATACACTTTAATTCTGTCTTGATGAACATAGTGTTGGCATTTTCTCTTTAATTAACCTCTAATGTAGCAAATTTACCTCAAAGACAATAGTGCATTGTTTCCTGTGCATGCCCTACATGAGGTTCTCTCCATATATGGCACCTGTTTTTCAAAGTTAACCAAATGGTTGCTTGCTTGTTTAATGTGATTCATTATAAAATCTTGCAAAAGGTTTATCACAAAACAAGAAAGAATCAGCAAATACTAGAAGGGATTCAGAGCTTAAATGAAAAATAAAGGATCAGAAAGGGCTGCAGATGTTCATCTCATGATTTGAATTTGCATTAGATTTCAAGAGGAAAAAAAGCAGGACAGGTTGTAAATTGAGGTTAATTTCAGTATCAGCAGTTTCAATGATTTTATTGCAAATCTTGCAATATTAAGTACTGGCTTTGAGCTAGACCCTCCAAACGCATGAAATTCTTGGGTTTTGTCATCAAAAAAACAAACCAAAAAAAGCCACAGCAAACCACAACTAACTTGAGTGTATAGTGAAAAATTGTGCTGTAAGTTGAGAAATTATGTACTTAAATTTTCCAGGACCATGAAAATAATCAGTATATATGTTTGGCATGAAAAAAATTGAGTAACAGTGTAGAGATCAGCTGTAGATTTACCCCCAGGCCTATAATAAGGAGGAATATACAAGGAATTTACTTGTTGGCTGCAAAAGCCAAAGAGTAAATTAACTTTAAGAATGAAGTCTTTTTGACACTGTACCAACTGGTACTAGTAATGTGAGCAAATTAACAGATGGCATTCTAGACTGACTTCTGTCTGAATGGTTTTCTGGGATAAATAGGCTGGTACCTGTTCTAGCAAATTCTTGCTATTTAGATAAAGCCAAAAACTTTGAAAAAATACTTTTCATTTTCTGTACATGAAATTAGGCTTGAAATTGATGGAAAACTTTTTACTTTCATTAATTGATATTTCTCTCATTCTCTCTTCATGTCTCCCCTAAGGAGAGTTAATACACTTGCCGTAGGAGTTTCCTGATCAGCAAATTCACTGCCTCTCACCATACTCTCACATCTCAAAAAATTACTTCTGTAAATATGTCAGATTTCCCTGTAACTGATTTTTTTTTTTCTCCCTACCCACTTCTCCTAATGGAAGGTTGTTCCTGGGCTTACATGAAGTGACTGTTTGAAAATTTAATTTCCAAACTGTTATTTCCTAGTCATTTGCTTTTGTGTGCTAGCTGTCTTCTGTCTTCATTTTGTATTACTACTTATCCTGGCAATATACATTTCTATCTATACTGCAGTGCTAAGACTGACTGGTATTTTTATATCTGACTTTGTAAAAAGTATGAGGTAATTTTGATCATTATGGTTTTTACTCAATAAAGGGTAAGTTTCCATGACTTCCGCATAGTCCTTGATTGCTAGGAACTTCTTACCTGATTGCCTCAATTATTCTATTTTAAACCTCTTTCCCTAACCTGCAAGAACACAGAAGAATGAGGTGGTTTGTGTAATCACATTTTACTACCTGTTTGAGTTGTATATTTTTTGGGCTGTGATGTTATGAAAATTATTAAAGACCTCCAAGGTGAACATCTTTGGCTGAATTCAGGAAATTAGTTATCTTTAGTTACTGAAGCTCACAGCAGAACCCAGTAGAAACAAAAGTCTTCTATCCAGATGAATTTACACTTTTTCACAATAAAATGCAACCAGGATTTTCAGCTTCCTCATCTGGAATGTATCTTTTCTTTCTCTTTTATGTAAATAATTTGCAATGGAAGGAAAAAAAAAACCCAAAAAACCAAACTAGTAATGAATTAGATCTTGCAAATTATTTCTAGAAAAACCCCAACACAAATATTTTATAACCCCAGCTATGATATCTATTTCTTTATCCTGAATTCTGCTTTATCTAGAGACCTGCTATTTTATCTTCCATCTACTCATGTCTGGTTTCGTCCTGGGGAACACCTTTGGTAGGTTTATTATTAGGTTAATTATGCAAAAACAGTTTAAAGGTTTAACTGCTGAATTGCCTTCTTGATAATTCTACTATAATTTCCTAAAATATTGTATTTTCATTCAAAACAGAGTCAAACAAACATTTTCAGGGCTGCCATAGACAACACAGACCACAGCAAGGAGTCTTTGTCACCAAACAGGAAGTGAAAGAGTATTTTTTAAAATACATATTTCATATTAAACTGGAACAGGTATTTTAGCACAGAAAAATCACAACTATTTTTACTGTTGCTAGGACTTTAGGAGTATGAGAAATACAAATATTTAATTTTTTTGTCTCCTGTATCAATTATTTAGATATACATTGGAAAACTATTCTTCTAGTCTGGCCCCATTTAACTGTTAAGGACAAACAATTGCAGGCAAGAATAATTTTGTTCTGACTTCTGTATGTGTGTTTATGACAATTGCAAGTGAGCAGGCTGTGGCCGCTCAAAGAGTTGCTATTTAGAAGCTAAAACGAGCCAGCTGGTTGTGTGAAGTGCTGCAAACCTCTTGCAATCAATGACTAAAATAGTGCTTCAGGCAAAGAGCTGTGTTGGGGCAGCAGCACAAACTCACTCAGCCCCCGGGCTCAGCGGGGAAGGGAAGCTCCTTAAGCTGCCGTCCTGGGGCCACATCCATTGTGAGTGAAGAGATGAAAACAAGCATGGTCTGGTGAAAAATGGGTTATCTTTAAAATCACAGATTTATGTGATTCATGCGCCATGAAATTGTGTGTTCTGGGATTTAGTATCAGAAGTTATCAGAGACATCCCCTCTCCCCCTTTTTCCATCCACAAACCTACACATAAATAAGTGGTTGTTCATGAAAATGCCTTGGCTGCTTTGTCTGTTTCTGGTTTTTTTGGGTTTTTTTTTTTTTTTTTGGGTGGATTTTTCTTTCCTTTTTTGTTCTTTTGGCTTTCCAATTATGATTTCCTGTAATATGATCAAAAGCACTATCTTCATGATTCCTACAGTGGTACAAAATTCTTCCCCTTCAAGATTTATCGGTAGGTCTTGTTCCAGTGACAGCTGAGTGTAGGAAATGCCTATTCCATTCAGCACTTTGCTCTTAATCTTTTTGTTTACTTGGTCAGAGGTCAGAAGAGCATAGAAATGCAATTACTATTTTTTTTAATAAATATTCACTATTCTGATTATCCCGTGATGTGGGTAAATAAATAAATAAATAAATGAAAATATCAAAACTGTCCTCTTCCTCTAAAAACAATTATCACAATTTTTCAGATGTCTTAAAGACTCTGTGATCTGGGTGAACAACTGTGAATAACAAAGACCGAGTGATGAGTAGCTGGAATGATTAGTTTGCAAACAAATCATCAGCTGAGTATCACTTGTCCAAACTATTCACCAAATATTTATGGAGTAAGAGCGCAGCATTGCTTCATGAACAGTCTGATTAGATGTGACATGTGGGATGAGTCAAGGAGATGGGGTAGAGATGGTAAGCCAGATTTAGTGTGCTACCCAGAAATGGAGACAAGGCCTGCTTTCTCTGGGGGCTTTCAGCCACTGGTGTAGCAGTCAACCCCAATATCCATAGGATGAAATCACCCAACTCTCATGGACCCAAGTTTATGTAGAAGAGGACAGTCTCTCATAATGGACTACAAAAACCACTGAGGTTTTAAAACTGGCGCCTTGAAGTAAAAAGTCTTTTATGATTTATTTTTCCGTTACCAATCCCAAGTAACTCTGGCCTTGCTATCTTCTGGATGTATGCCTCTTATTTGAAATTGTGTTTTGGAACATTATTTCCTTTTACACCACTTCTGGAATTTTGGAAGTATGTCTCAATATAATATGACCTTCAACCTTATCTGATATGTTCTTTTAGACCATTAATGAAGATACTGTGAAAGTGGAATATAATACATGGCTCCAATGTATTTGTAGGAAACTTCCAAAAGGTTGCAGTAACTTATATTGCTATACTGATAGCAGTGCTTAAATGTTGTAAAAATACTTTTTAGTGTTAATTTAAGACCTAATCCAAATTGTTCAGAGTAGCACAGCTGCCATAATCTTTTTAGTTAAAAAAAGCAAAACACAATTAAAAGTAAATTTCTGCATATCATTGAAAAGCTCAATTTTTACTTGCAAAATTGAATGGCAATATGTTTTTCACTGAAATCTTAACTATTTTGATTAAAAACCTTTTGCCATAGGGTTTCTTGGGAATCCTAGCTTTGATGGAAAAAAAAAAAAAGAGATGGTATTTCTAAGGATTTCAGGTTTTGCAATACATTTTGCAAAATCATTAACAGAAATATTAACATCTGGTGGTGACTGTTTACTTTGTTTCCCCAGGTTTCTGCCAGCATGGGGATTTTGAATTCCATAATTTCACAGTGGTATAATGGCACAATGGAACAGAAAATTGTGGTATAATCTACTCCCTCCTGACCACAATGTTTAAGTTAAACACAGTTTTGCTTTCTCTTGCACGTCACTTGCTTTATGATATAGAAAAGGAATTATGCAACTGCTGTGTAAGTCTTCTGAGTAATTGCTTTATGGACAGCCACGTGTGCTCCACCCAGTTAAAATCCAAGTTTGTTCTCACACCAGGTGTGGATGGGTCAAATGTGCGCTGAGGAACAATCTCATTTGGTAAGAATGGTCAAGAGTCCATAAAGTTTATGGGGCTGCATAGATAAGCTTCTCCTTGGAGTTTCCTGTTAAAAACCTTCTGCTCTTGTGGAAGGATTCTGCATTTAACAAAGGTGAATTCAGAGACAGAGCTTTTGCACCTACTACCTTTTGTCCTGCAGATTGTTTCCAGATTCACTGCTAGGATTACAGTTCGGAAAAATGCTTGTTGAAGAAGAGGGATTTAGTCAGGAAATCTGAAAATGCAGGATCATATCCTTGATGAACCAAAGTTCATGTCGGGCATTTTCACCTTCTGGACCACAGCCAGTGCTACAGGAAATGATACAAACTTTGAGTAATTATCTCTGACACTGTGGCAAACGCCAAATGCATGGTTTTTTCTAATACATTTATTTTTGTCAGTTGTGACCAAATATATTTCCAAATCTATATGTATATTTATTTACATATAAAGTTTTGACCTGTTTAACTTCCTTCTGTGATCAGTTTTCCAGTAAGAACTCATAATCAGGGTGCATCTATAGGGAAATCTAAAAAAAATAAGGTCTTGAACTTTTGAACTCCAACAATTCATGAAGTTGCTTTAATGAAGGAATATTCTGGTTTTTAATTTAAGAAGAAATACACACAATTTGTGTACAAATGGTGTTCTTGTTTTGAATGTTTGAAGGATGGTATTTATGAAGGCTATTTTGAGCGTTTAACTATTGTGAAATTCAGTTTACCAAAGCCTACAAACTTAAGTCCTCCCTGTCGTTAATGGAGAGAAATCAATATCTCCAGATGGTGACTCTGAACAACTTTGGAAAATATTAGCATAGGATTATGTGGATATCTTCTACTGTGGCAAAGCTTTGTTTGTTTTTTAAATGGCATAAAGAATTCTAGTCAGCAAGTAAAATACAGAAAAAAAACCACCCAGTAATTTTGTGTATTTTTTGTATTACGTCGGAAAAACTCAACCCTTTGCAAGATATTTTTGTGGGCTGATGAGCATAAGCTCTGTCGCTGACTTGAATTAAATGCAGCCCCAGAGGCAGGAGAACGTGCTCACCCCACACAGACCGTGTTCACAAAGCCAGCAGAGCTGCATGTTTGAGTATCTGGGATCCTCCAGCAGACCCGAGATTCAAACAAAGATTTCTGACAATCACCCAGTGGATTATAACAGATTTTCTTTACAGGAAGTATTCCATTTTGACAAGTTCTTCTTAGAATTAGTAACTTGAGCTTACTAACTTCCTCTTTTTAGTTTCACGGTTTATACCACTGTGCCTGTTACCATAGATACAGTGTGGTTGTTACCATGGGAACAGGTGGTGTGCCATAAACAAACAAACTACAGAGCCATAATTTCACTTCAGAGTCATTATTCTATGCTACGCTTAGCTAAATATAAATATTAATTGAAAGATAATGTGAACAGCATTTAGCATTTTTTTATGGCATATTCAAGTTGTTATTTAAATACATATTTTAATGAAAATACAGCAAGGCAAAGCCATCATGTCTTTACAGATGTATGAGATAATAGTTTAAGAATCTTAAAATCCCAGTTCTAGCTTCTCTTTTTCTTGTATCATGTAGCTTTACCTCCAGGTCTCAGATTTCACCCTTATGAAAAAAGAATAACAATATTTACTTGCCTTTGGAAGACATTCAGTCAGACTCAGTCTGGTTCAAGAAGTTATTTAAAGTAATTGCTGTTTATTGTTATTATAATTGTTATTGCTATTATTTTTTATTATTGAAACAAATTAGTTGAATGACAAGACATAATCCAGAATATATTCCTCATAACATAAGATCTGTTAAAGGAAAGAAACTGTTAATTGAAATAATAACACCTGAAACCACACTTGGCTTAAAACACAAGTTGTATATGAGCTTCTGATATCCATAAATATCAGTCTCTACATTTTAAATTATTAAAATATTGCAGTTATAATTGCAAAAGAAAACAACTTTTTATTTTTCATTTCAGCTACAAAAGTTAAAACTGGACCTGATTCTTACCGTGTCATTTAATGGAATTTAAAATTATTCATATCTTTGAATTTCAAATTAGAAGAACCGATTTTTAAGATGGTCCTAGTATTGATGTCCAATTTGATATGTGCACATGGGCTTAGAAACTCAGGTTTATTTCCTGTGTCTGACTTGATAAAACATCATGAAAAATAAGGCGTGCATTTACAGATTGGAAACAGGAGTCAATAGAGCATTTATCTTTCAGTGCTAGTAGAAATATATAGATTAACCCCCAGAAAGGTAAATCAAATGTGATTTTAGAACTAAACTCCACAGAACATCCATGAAGCCGTTACCAGACAGTTCAAAGTGTGAAAAACTCATGTCAACTTGGAAGTCCAACACTGGGAACATCCAAAATCCCCCATCAACCAGGAGCAAAATCACCCTCCCCAGCAGCTGCTCTCTGTTTGAATTAGTCAGGAACTGCTGAGCAAGGATGTTGAGGACTACCAGGGGATGTGTAAAATTTACATATATGAGCCAGCCTTAGCTATTGAGAGAATGACAGATCTTTTCATTCAACTTCTCTATGATTTTGCTAATGCAGCATCAGATGATTCTCTCTATTGCCATGGACAAAAGGCTGGAGACCTGATATCCTTTCTGAGAGCTGAGGGACTGCAGGCTCAAGAACTCCAATCCTTTCCATTTCCCTAAATATGATGAAGATATTGTTCTGTTTCTGGGACAGGATATTAGCCACAAGCTGTCTCCCGAGCAACCTCCAGAGACAGCTCTTCCGGAGAGTGCTGCCCGAGACACTTCCCTTTTCCAGAGTGGTTCCCTTTCTAAAACTTCGAGGACCTGCCTCTCTCAGGGCTACTCTGTGAGGCACAGCAATTACTGTTCATTGCAGTTAAACTGCTTAAGTGAAGGTTGCAGAAGTGTGTGGTTACAGTTCATTAGAGGAGAGTGCATTTTCACCCCATTTCCTGGAGGCTGTGTTCTCACCACTGACACCTGTCTGGGTAATACAGGCAGAACACAAATCAGCAATCCAGGAAATGTCACTTATAAAGATTGCTTGGTGGCAAACATACAAAAGCAGATTCTCTTATGTCACTCCTTTACTTAGCTGACTCAAATTAATAACTTCCTGATTTTTCTTCTGATTTGGTGTTGTGTCTGTGGGGATAAAAATACTCAAAGCACTGGAGCAGAGCCGTGCCATGCATGTTGTACTATTCTTGCCTGGAGAAAGATAATCCTGATAACCACTGCAGCTTGCTTGGCAATTACAGCAAGCCTGAAATGACTATATCTTATTCTGTTTTGTCCACACTAGCGTCCTAGAAGTCTTAATGTCTGTGGTGGCTGGGTGCTTGCTTTGCTTCTTTTTCATTTGTGCACTGCAAGAAAGGAGAATAGGACAGTAGATTGATTTAACCCATGTTCTACTTTCAATTCCTGCACTGCTATGATATTTCAAACTTCTTTTGTCACAGCTGAGCCACACTTCCCAAAGCTGTTGTATAGTAACAGCTGGTGGCCAATTTAAAATCACCCGTATACAATGTATTACATTAGCCTAAACTTTGTTAAATATTGAAGAGTAAAAATCATGTAGTTTTGTTACTGGAAATTTCAGGCAAGTGAGTGCTGTGAAGGTAAAATGCTGAGAAAGCAGAAAGAAATCCCCAAAGTTCTCAAAGTGTACTTTAAATCTCATGAGTCAGTGTGGGGATTCTTGGCTTACCTGAGTACTGACTGACCAGTAAAGCAACCTTCAGGTTTTCCGTCTGTATTGCAGCTCATAAGATAGCCTTGTAAAAAATAGAAGTGCTGAAAATGGACTTTCCTAATCACAACAGGCAGGGAAAAGGAAAAAGAAAAGCCATATGCATTTGCATTAAAAGCCTAGAAGAAGAAAATACAAAGGTTTCTCTTTCCTTAAAAGCTCTGAAAATGTGCTAGATAAATGCGTAACTCATACCAGGACTTGGTAACACCAAGATATGCTTTATATTAGAACCCCATGAAAAGCAGCCCCCCATGATGAGATCAGCCCCCAGAAGACAGTACCGCAGTCACAGATTGCTGAAATAGGGATCAGGTCTCAGCCCTCTCTTCTGCCAGCTACAGAAGGGAACTGGGAGATAACACAGAGATAACCCTCAGCATCCCTGCCACATCTCACTCACTAAACATTATGTGCTCAAGTGGCACATTTGGATATCTCCCCACCTCACTCCTTCCCTTCTTACCCACAGCTTGGCCCTGACCCCTCAGAACTGTGGGAAAATACAGAATTGTCCCTTTCCACTGCCCAGGTGCATACTACATAAAAAGCAAGCTTCAAAGGAGATGTGGAACTTTTACCTGACACTTCCAGCCAGCTGTGTCCCAAGCTCACAGGGGCATTATGAGCGCATTGCCAAGCCTAGAATTCCAAACTCTCTCCCATCATGTCCCAGCACAGGTGGGTGGAGACCAGCTGGGTGTGACCCCACACCCAGCAGGGGGGCAGGCATGGGGATGGTGCCCTCAGGGGCATTGTGATCCCAGCCAGAGCTTGTCTGCATGTTTCCTAGCTGGAATACGCAGGGGCTGAAGTCATAGCTTCAGAACAGGCACTGACATGCTTTTACTGTCATGTACAATCCCCAAAGCAGTGTCAGTTGCCCCTAAAATGGATTTCACTGTTGTATATTAATCAGTAAAAGGAACCTCAGTCAAGACGTTAGCTTTGAGACTGAAATGAAAAATTGAAGAGGTGATAGTGCTGAATAAAAGATGATATTAGCCATAAGGCATTTTAAATAGATAAGAATACAAGGCTGGGATGTCAGGCTTTAGTATATTCTGCATCTCGGGTTCTTTTACTTATTTGGATAAAACACCTTTGCACAGCAGATGGAATCTGATGTAATCCTGTCATCTGACTGAATGTGCTTGTTTTCCTTTGCTGCTGAGAGCATGTGAATTGCCCCAGTCAGGATCTAGTTGTCCTAATCTGCATAGGGGGTCAAGGTTCCTTTGCTCAAGGATCCTGGATGTTTCTTGCATGACTCACACACTTCTAAGCAGCTAAAGGTAAAGACCTTCTAAAAGACAGAGACTGCCCCTCTCCTGAGGAAAGCTGACTGGGAAAAATTTAACTGAAGATGTCCAGGTTTTGTAAAAAATACATATACATGGGAGGGAATCGTTCAGTGCTTGTCATGAGGAGCACTCATTCTTCAGTTTGGACTGCTCTTTAGCATAAGAAAAACCCTTGTCTTTAGAGGAGGAAAGGACTAGAAAGAATTAGTGCACAGCTGTTTATGTGCACTGTACTGCAGTGTGTGGACTGACATCCAGCTCCTGCAGCTGAAGCACATTGGAGTTCTGACTTCAGTGGGTGCTGGGTCAGACTGAGAGGGACTGTAAACAGCAAATCAACATTAATTGAGGTCACCTATACTTTGAGTAGGTATACAGCAGTGCAAATGGCAGGGTAAAACAAACATTGGAAACACAGCAGTTAAACGGCTCGAGCAAAGACGAACTGTTCATTCAAACTAATGCTGTAACTGCTAGACAGTTTTCAAATAAGCTGACCCTCTTGAATTTGGCAGGCAAGATCTTTTGGTTTCACAGGAAGGAGCAATTCTCATTGGAGCAGCTGTAGCCCAAGCTGCAGCAGTGATGAGACAGCTTGACAAATCAGGCCCCTTTAAGGTTACTGCCATTAAATTAGTCACTTGAAAACACTAAATATCAGCTTGTAAGATGATCTTTTTCGTAGGCAAAGGCCTTTTAATTTTTATTAGAGCAATTAGTCCTTTTATAAGTCTCAAAATAAAATTAATCATTGTGGTAATACAGCGTGAAATAGCTCCCCTAGTTTCAGTCAGGAGCAGGACTTTCAAGGAGGATTTTTTGATGTTGTTCATTTGCTTTGAGGGGGTGGTGTCTTTTTCCTCTCCATTTACAGCCAGCTTTATATGTAAGCATAGGTTTGGAGGCACAGGTCTCTGAAGGCAGTGCTGTGCTCAGGAGGGAAGCTCGCCAAAAAGGGAATTCCTTTGCTTTTCTCAATCACATCTTCTCCTTTCATCTGAGTGCACGTACAGCCCCAGTGCAGGCTCCCATGAAACAGTGAAATGGCACATCCATATAAAAAAAAAAAAGAGTTGTTAGAAAGTTATAGCCCAGTCCCTTCACCATCTCTTTTTCTCCTGCAAGACTAGTTCTACTTGAATAAATAACATCTTTTTCCTTCGTTTGCATTTTAATGTCTTGTTTATCTTTTCCAAGCCATCAGGGTACAGAGCAGTTTTTAAATACCTTCTCAACATATTTTTAACCACTTCAGTATAAAATGTTTTTATTTCACTGTTATGTTTGCTTTTTTCTTTTAAATTAATCACCTGATTTGTGTATTAAAGCTTGCGTATTCTCATTAATGCACACAATCACTTGTACAGTACCCCTTGTGTAAGGACAAAGCATCAAAGTCACACTACCAAATAAAAATTCTCTGGTGTTTAAGGCATTGATTTTAGTTTACTTAACTGCAGAAGTTTAAGATGCTGTTTAACCACAAGTCTTTGTTTCTGCTTGACCTCAGTATATGGCAGTAATCCTCTTTCTCAGACCCTTCACAGAAAGTTGGCATTCAGCTCAGCCTTCAGGCAGCCGTTAACTTAATAACCATACTTTTCCCCATAATGGGTGGAATAAGGGCACCGTATCTCCAACTCTTCAGTGGGGATGGTGAGCCTACAAAAACACCCAGTGGATGCTGCTGGGCCCAGGAACAATAAACCAGCGCAGTGAAGTTCTTCAGTGTTCAACTGTCAGAAGTCACGGCCTCTGATCTCACAAATCCTGATGTGTTATAAGTCCTCTACAAGTGAGAAATTGAATGGGATTAATCAAATTCATACACATAAGTATGTGGATGTTCTTCCAGATGCATGACATAATGATGTTGGCAGCGTGATACAATGGAATTATCCATATAGTGCCAGAAGATCTCACTATTTGGGAGTTAAAATCCAGCAGTCAATCATCTGTATTTTAAGGATTATTTAAGACCATGTGAAACAACAAAACTAAAATTACAGTCAAAGACAAAGCATCATACTCTGAAATAGTAATGATATTTCCATTTCAATATTTAAATCATCATTTTAGTATTTCAACACCTTGAAATATTTATGCGCATGCATGCACAACATTTAATAATTGCATCACAGAAACATCAGTATGGGGTTAATTTTATTTTACTACAGAAATCTATAGCTCTGCTAGCCCTCAGGTTGCTTTATGATTAGTGGAGAGAAGTAGCTCTTGGAAAACCTTTAGTGGATATAATGTCATAACAGAGTAGGAATTTGAGGTCTTCCCAGGCATCTCCACATCTTGTCAAATGAGTCCTGCCTTTATTGAATAGATGTCCTTTTCTGTGTCTCTACATTCATGAAAACAGTTGATGTCTTCTAGTCTTTTGCAAATAAAATCTTAATTAGATTTTTTTTTAATGCTGATATACACTTCAGGGGAATATTGACTTTAACATTACTTTCCTGGTTTTCTGCCACATTTCAGCTTGAAAAATCCCCTTTTTAGCTGATTGTTCCAGTTTTGCCTTATAGAACTTTGAAGTCTTCCATTTTGGTAAATATAAACAACCTTTTTTGTTTGTTTGTTTTGACATATCCAAAACAGATGTCTGAATCCCCTTTCCTCAGTTTATGAATTTATGTCTGTGGTAGTTGGATTTATTGTGTTGGTTTCCTGCTGGACACAAATTCCATGTTCTGGTTTGCTTCAGTACCAAAGGTGATATCACAATCTCATAGTTTACTTCAAAAATCAGAGCAGATGATAGGTTTCAGAATTGCCTTCCTAAAGGAGTCTAGGATTAAATTTTATATTTTTTTAATTATTATTATTATCTTTTTTTTGCATAGTGAAGCTTTCTAAATTTACTTAGAAGTCTGTCTGATGTGGTTGCCTTCCATGTCAGTGAACCTGGTAAATCTCTGTGTGCCATGTTCCATTTCTGTGTGCCTTGTACCTATGTCCCTCAGTGACAATGACATAAGCATGTGATGGGTTAAGGAGGTAACTGCATTTCAATGTGATCAAGAGGATTTGATAATTTTTGTCACCTAATCAGGACCTGTTCCAAGAATAGAGAACAGGAACTATTAGAAAAATATGAACAAAGCTGTTTTCTTTTCTTTCTTTCTTTTTTTTTTTTTTTTTTGTATGCTTTGTATGACCAAAGGGAAATGCATGCCAGTATTTGCTGATCAGCAGGAAAATCACAGTTCTCTGTGCACTTCTCTATAGCTTTGGGGGAGAAAAGGACTTTCACTCTCCTTTCTTTAAACTGTCTGCTCAACACAAGACCAGACATTTCACCTCGTTTCCTACCACTGATTGGATTGCATGGTTCAATTGCATGCTTATTAACAAGCTGTATTTTATAAAGAAAAGCTGTGACTTTGCTGCTGAAGTAGAAGAGCCATTTCCTGAACCACACACTAGGGCCATTCGCAAAATAGCTTAGTGTTACAGTTCTGCGCTAGTTTGGAAATTCAGTGAAAGCAGCTGTCCTCTGGTGGGAAAGCATTGATCTGCTCTGTGATGATTCCATGATCTACTCGATCAGCAGCGTAAAGTGAGAAATTGGCCCCCAGGTCCGTGTCATGTCAGCTGCCTAAGGCCATTGATTTACAAGCCCCTGATTCTCATTCCAATGAGGATAGCTGCTCACATCAATATAATAGGCTCACACATTGTTGAAGATGCAGTGCTAAATGAAAGTAATGTTTAAAAATGTTGGAAGAAGTTATAAGATTTGTGTGAAGGAATCATGTTTGTCTGAGTGAGGCAGAGGCAGGAGCATGTTTGGTATAAAGGGGTTGAGTGTCTGGAGCTACACTGTTTGTTCTTGTTACAATGTGTTGGATGTGTTCTAGTAATCAGTGTTGTCTCATGTGTGAAAACAACATTGTGATGCAGATTGTAGCTGTCAGATGACTCTCAATTATAAAATAGTCTTTGGAGACCGAGAAATGGAACCATGCAGTAAATGACACAATTTATTAATCAAATTTATCATCTTATTCTGCTTTTCCTGAAACTGAGAAGTTGCTTGTGAATTGACTGCAGTCATTGCTCCTAATTATAATCACATGTGAAAAAGTTGGCTTCTGGTCACCAGCTGATGCTACTCGTGTTTTACTGAATCATATAAGACACATGACCCTCCTTGTGCAAGCATCAGATCAGGGCATTTGTGTTCTTGTGACCGAATGCAATTAATCTAGTGGTTCTTCTGAGTCAGTGGAGTTTCCGTGACTCTGCACCTCTCAAAATCTTCAAGTAAATTAATTCAAGAATTTGATTTGATAGTAAGGAAAAAAAAAAATCTTTCCTCTTGGTGTTAGGAGGGGGCTACAATTTCCATTAATTGTACCTGAACTCCTATTAATTCAAGGCAAGGCTCTGAAATTGAATGACTTAACTGATGTATAGTTATTAGACATGATTTTTAAAGAAATTATGTAAATCTTTGGGGAAGTCAGCAAATTCTGGATACATAATGTTTTTGCTTACCATTGAAGAAAACCAGTTATCACGTGCTCAAACTTTACCAAATTCTCTATAAACTGACAATTTAGACAGTGGTATTACTCAAGTGGGAATTCTCTACCACACCTCACATTGCAGAGTTTAGAAATTTCTTCTCTTCTTGATTTTATGTAAAGAAATACCTTCTGGTATAGATGAAAAGACTTACTGACATGAAGGGATTGGTTCACAAACTTTTATATGTCTTTATTCACTTTTACTGAACAGCTGCTGAAAATTATTTTTCCTTTCCACTTGTCTAGTTAACCTAATCAAACAGTTCAGTCTTCCAACAGTGGAGTAAGTCTCTCTACATGCATACTGGTTATTTTATTGGGATAAATCCATTCCCCACACACTTCAGAATAAGACGTCTTTGAAAGTCATGGGATAAGGCAGCCATTAGATGTATGGGCCTAGTTAACCACAGCTCATAGGCCAATAAATCCTCAGAGTTCTGAAGACACTTTCATTTTATAATTTAGTAGAGAATCATGTATTTTGTGGAGAGAATTTTGCCACCCCTTGGTGAATATTTTGTAGGATATTTGCCAAGATTGTCATCTAGCATCTGAAAGTGGAGGAAATGCATTGATTTCAGCAGCATTACTCATGATCTCTGGCAGTTCAAGGGATGTTAAATTTAACCCCTCTTTATCTTAAGCTAAAAATCTTTCAGCAAATGGTGGAAAAGATAAAAGCTCAGGTTTTAGCTCTGGGAAATTAGCTTTTATGAAAAATCAAATCAAACCAAAGCAAAATGCCAACCTTTTGTAAAATTTTATGGAAAAAAAAATCAAATGCATCTACCTCCTCTTTTGAGGAGATTTTTATTCTGTATGAAATTATATTTTGCAATGGATCAGGAATTCTCATTTGTGATTTGTCCTCCATTATGATTGCTCTTTTGCTATGCCCAACATTCTGGAACGTGAAAGTGACAAAAATTGCCTAATGTCCTTGAAACTCAAACTATTTGTTCCTGCAAATTTATGAAAAGAGATAAAAGGATGCTAATGACCAATTATTTTAGCTTATTTTGATCTCCTGATATCATGACTAAGATATGGATAATGACTTATAGACTAAGTTATAGATAGTGAAAATTCACAGTGTTTCATTTAAAATACAGGTTAAATAAAATATAAACCTCACCCTAAATTTAATTTGTAAAAACCCATTAAAAATAATGCAATTTATTAATTTGTCAAACTGAGGCCCGAAACAAGAAATGTGTTTATGTACTTAAACCCAACTCTTTAAATACTCCCAGTGAATCCTAACAGAGTGGCTTAGGATCTGGGGGCAAAATAACTTAATAACTTGAAGCTCTTGTACCAAAGTACTAACATTTTTGTTAATTTAAGATTTTAAAGTTCTCTGTAATCTCCCCCCTTTTTTTTTTTCCCTAAGAATAGGATGGCCAAGTAATATATCTATTGAAACCTAATCTTTTCAGTTCACATCTCAACACTGAATTTTTTATGACAGTCCTGTTCTGTGAATTTTGGTGACTGAAGTATGCCAACATCCATTTTCTTACCTTTTGGTAAAAAAGGCTGGCAATAGAGTACAGATATTATACCTTTTCTTCTACCATTAAATCAAACCCCTCATTGGAAGGAGCAGCCAAGTAAAAGCACAAGTTTTTGTGGAAGTAGATGAGGGAAGGAATCTATTATAAATTACAATGTAGTTACTGAGGACTCCTCAGAGACAGATTTTTGTATGTCATTTCTAAGCATGAGTCTCTCTTTTGCCTTTAAGAGGCATTTGCATTACAGGATGTTACCACAAAATGATTTGGCACTTCAATTCATTATTTATCCTTCTAAAATGAAGCTGACCTAAAATCTCCATGCTGCTGAGTGTTGCTGTAGGAATGTTAATATTAATGTTGTTTTTTTTTAACTCCCATATTGGTGGATTTAGAAAATAGGGCTAATTGCAAATTCTTAAAAACATTAGGCTTTCTTTTATCTTCTGAATCTCTGGTTGCAGCAGTCACTTTAAACCATGCAGCATTAAATGCTTCCACCTGAGGTTTTATTTTGGCCTGTGTGTTGTTTTAGATATGGGACTGTAGCTAAATTTTAGCACTACTAAAAAGAGTAGCTCTCCTCTAGAAGTGAACTGGTATCTTCAGAGAGAGGGAGCAAAAGAAATGTAGAGCCATTTTAAGCCCTCTGTTGTTAGTACATCTGAGAAGAGGCTCAAATCTCTGAATTCTGCTTATTCTTTCTGATGAACTGTCAGTTATAAAAGAAAGCTTCTGCTGAATGTTGTGCATGCTCTTAAATTCCTGTGGATATCAGTAGAACTGAAGTGCAAGATTAAATTCTAGCACGTGCTTTTCTTACAGGAGCTGACAAAGTCAAATCAAAATAACGTTATCAACTTCTTTTTGGATTAATTTTTCTGCTTGTTTAGTGAGTTGAATCAGCTCACCGAGTACTAGATTTGAATCAAAGACAGTAACATCTGTTTCAGGTTGGTGGTAAGGGGAAAGGATTTGGACTCTCTTCTGATATTATCAAGTCATTCCATTATCTTAATTATACAAGAATTTCAGAGTTTGTCTTTGGTCCACAAGTTAAGGTTTTTCTACTCTGTCGTAAGGAAAGTGATTCAACTGGAGCATTTTTAAATGCTTATTGATATCCCTAGTAATCAATATAAATATTTTAAAATTAATTTGTCTTTTCCCAACTACTCAATAGCATTGGGTTAGTATGACTACAGGGGGAAAGTAATTGAGTCACACTTGTTCAAGGTGTAGGTTCAAAGAAATTCTGCAAGAAATAATCTATAGACCAATGAATTCAGTTCTTATCTACATAAAATGATTGTGTGTAACTTCTCACAGGCATGTAATGTAACTTCATCTTTCCATTTTCTATAATCTCAGCGTTTCTTTCATATATAATTTTTTTCCCTCTTGTGGCCAGCTGTTAAAAAGTGGAGACCAAGCTTAAACATGTGAATCAAGAACCAGTATAAACATTTGGGCTTTTGGTTTTGACCTGTGCTTTAGGACTGCACTTCTTTCTTTCCCCACTACCTGTTTCCCTCTGGGTGGAATGATGCCCCAGGACTCAGAGGCGCCTATAATCAGCAGTGTAGCACATTCATCACAGGTCAGTGAGGGACTTAGGCACTTCTTTCCCTGGAATGAAGAGATGTAGGCTCTGCAAAGTCACAGTGAAGTGATGTAAGCATTGTGATGGCATGAGCACACAAGGGAAGCATCATTGCTCACTCTGCTTTTCTTTTAGAACCAGAAGAATGACAGTAATGTAAGTAAACGACTAAGCTGAGTGATCCTCTATTGTTTCACATCCAGGTTCACACAGATATTAATTCTTGCTGCCCACTATCTATGCCTGTCTATCAGAGAAACCCCAAAATTTTATGTACAGGATACAAATATATGCAGTCTACAGTTTTCATTCCACATGACAGGAACACTACAACAGCCTTATGAAATGTAGTAACTTCTAGTTATCATATCATATGGCTCCAGGTGCATGTAAAGCAGAAAATTATACAGACATTATGAAGCATCCATATCCATGGAGTGCAAAGAAAAATGATATCCCATTTTCATGTGAGGTTTAGATTTGAAATTCTTTCTTGAGATAAAGACATTAATATTTTGATAGTAAAAGGTCATTTTTCAGTAGCACTCACAGATTGCCAGTAAAAGATAATATTTCCCTAGTGAGCAAGCTTTCTTACAATATGTCTTCCACATGCTAATGAAATCCCCTGAAAGCAATGGCTGGTTCTGTAGTTTGCTAGATAAAAAAAAAAAGGGGGAAAAAACCAGGACTTGGGAGAGTACTTTGTGCTGAATAGAGCATCTGATTTATTTCACTCTTTTTCTGTTTGCAGAATATCTAAAAAAATCCATGTAAGTTTCAGATTTTTATGGATTTGTTTGTTATTTAGAAATGCTCAGTAAGCTCTTCATTTTTATATTCTTATTGTAATGCCACAACATGATCCAATGGTGACCTAAGTAATACACTGTTGTTTTGTTTCCCTGATTGAATAATTTAGGTGCTATAAGAAACATGTATCTGAAAATCTCTTAAAAAACATATAATTGTATGAGTGTTATCACCAGTTCCAGAACTACAATTAGTGGTTACAGCACCTTAGGTCTCTTATTTTTCCCCTGAGAAATGCCTTTAAAGTTCCCAGGAGTTACAGCTGTTTTTCATTGATATAGAGAACTTGGAATCCTCACCCAACAGTGCTTAGAGAGCTAATTTAATGAGAAATAATAGCAGAAATCATTGGGAAAGTTCTAATGATGAAATTTCGCTCCTTGGGAAATTCCACTTTATTGTAATGGGAACTTCCCACGGTAACACAAACGTTTTGAAGAAATTAAGGGATTGGGAAGGGCTAGGGAAGAGCAAGGCAGATAAAAAAAGACTCACTCATACCCCAAGAGTCTGGTGATTTGGCTGCTCTGTGAGAAATGGGGAAGATATCTAAGGCTGAGTTTCTGCCTTGTTCAGTACAAAGCTTTATCTCCTGCTGGAATCCCGAATAATGACTTTAAATCACCATAGATTGGCAGGGTGTATCTTTCCTGTTGGATAAATGCTGCTTTGCATATTTAACTGCTTATTCAGCATATTATTTTCTTGAAACTCAATAATCTGCATCCTGAAGGAATAGTGAAATATCCTGACACATTTTGATTCTGAAAATTATCTTCTTTAGTTTTTTTTTATTGGAGCTGGAGATCAAAAATTGCAGCATTTTGGGTAAGTCATTTTAGACATCTCTGAAGTAAAGGGAATCATTCCCCCTTCCTCCTCTCCAAGTTAAAATTTGAGTGCATATTATATAAATTAAATACATGTATTCAAAACAAACTTTTTGATTAGAGAGTTAAAAAAAAAGAAGATTGAAGAATTTTAAATACCAGCACATGCCAGATATTGAACTATTCATCCATCATCTTCTGTGAGAGATTACTCATTGTTCAGATTCCATAGAATATTAATTTTAAATCAGTTTTGATTATGTACATCACTAAACCACCATTTGATATGAACAATCACAGACACCTACAGAGCTAAGAAATAACTAATAAATAGAGAAAGCAAATAATAATAATAACAAATAATAATAATAATAGTCGATAATAATAATAGTCACAACAAAAATAATACCACTTAAAACAGTAGCTGTAGATGAAAATATTTCATTAGGGTTCAGTACTACAGTATTTTGCTTGAAGATAAAGCCAGGATGGCTGGGGGCTAATACTGAACAAAGAGGGTACTATTATTTAGAATGTGGTGTTTTACACATTTGCAGATTTGCCATGTGGAATATTTATGATGGCTATTCACAATTACATTGAGCCACTCTAAAGCTTCTAGTTTTTATTACTCAATGTAAAAGGAGAGGGATTCTCTGAAAGGAGATTCAGGTTCTTTCAAATAGCTCTAAGTTGAGTCTCAAAGTGCTCCTCCTGCTTGAAATCATGGCCTGTACAAGACAACAGCAGCTCTGCTGTTAAGTTCAGTGTATCCAGTATTTTGTCTCGCGTTCTTGGTGCTATTGAGTGCACTTATCACAGGCGAAGGGGAAAAAGCTTTTCATAAGGAAAAATTAGAGGTCCCTTCACAGACTCATCACACCCTTCCTTGTACTATTTCTCTGTCCCACTGAGACCACTCTTTGCCCCAGCCTTTATACCAGCTTTCCAAAATCCCAGCAGTGACCTTGAAACTTCAGCCCCCATATTAGAAAATCTTGTCTTTATAATTCTAACACAGCTGATTGTTTTGTTTGTTTTGTTTGCTATTCCAAAATAATGTCGCTTAATTGTAAAACAAAACAAAACTCTCCTATAACCACAGTTGTGAATATTATGTTATAGAATGGTTTGTGTTGGAAAGTATCTTTTAAAGATTACCTAGTCCAACCCCACTGCCATGGGCAAGGACATCTTTCACAACTGTTCTCTATGATATGTTACACTCTAAAATGATCTGTTTCCCTCTTGTGCCCTATGGCACCTCTTTGTCTAGAGAACAATTGGTGCTGGAATACAATGCTATTAAGCAGAAGGATTTGGAGGTTGATTCTGTAATGTTTTACACCATGTGTATTCAGCTGTCTGTGTGATAAATGGATGAAAAGTGCCTTTGTTCTAACTTGGTAACACGGTGGGGCCACTGTTCAGAGCCCTAAGTGACAGCAGCAGCAAGAGAGCCAAGGGTGGTTGCCTTCTGACCCACATAAACCAAGATAACATCAACAAATACAACAATAGAAACAAAGTCAGGCAATCACTGGGGTTCTTTATCTGTTCCTCTAGCCTAGAGTATATCCTCAGGTAGAAAAAAACAACTGTCACCCAAAAAAAAGAGCTGAAAGGGCTGAAAATGCTAAGTTCCTCCATGCTTGCTAGAATAAAAAATCTTATAAGACAGAATCTCACCCAGCAAAAGCTACTTTCCGTTGCTATCCTCCTCTCCACCATTCAGCAGAGGATCTAGAGCACTGCATGTGTTTCTGTAAAAGGACTGTAACTTGAAATGAATATTCCAGAAAGAAATCACTACTACTTCTTGCCAGTCAAGATGATATAACTCTCCAACAGAAATGCAAATTTGATTTTAAGTTTCAGGTCAAATGGAAAACATTTTAAATTCCAGGATGAAATAGGATTTTCAATTATAAATTATTTAATGTCTTCTGAAACCCCTTTTCTTTGTATTTCCGTCCTTTAAAATTTTGTAGGGTTTAATAAAAGTATGTCTTATGTCTATGACAAAAATAATAACCTGAAATAGAATTTCAATATTTCAAGATAAATTTAAACTTTTAAAAATCTTGAATGTAAAATATTGTGTGTAAGTTTTGGAGTATATATTTTTTCTTTCTTCCTTCCCCTGACTGTATTAACTAGCTTAATGTTATTGTAACTTCACTGTTAATTCTTGGTTTCCTCCAGAGACAGCCCTCTTTGAGAATTCTCACTCATCAGAGAACCCAAAACCAGAGTTAAGGAATTTTACTTAACAACCCCAGGATTTAATTTTTGTTCTCAAGTCAAGAAGCTCTGAGGCATCTGTTTGAATTGAAACAGTTAACCCTTGTGTCCCTATTTACTTCAGTGGGAATAGTGGCCATCTGAAAGGTGATATGAATAAGTGCTTTTGTTGGTTCAGGACACTGCTGCCATTCTCACTGGAGTTCAGCAGTGAATGTATGCAACAGAAAATATGTGTGGCACTTGAACCAGAGGGGGGTTTAAAACACTGCACAGCCAGACCCGTATGCTGTGAAAATAATTCACAATGTTGTATTTTTGATGCCTTCCTCTTGAAATCAGATAAGTGTTGCAGGGTGGGAAAGGTTACACAGCTGCACACAGGCACATGCCAAGAGCTCTTATCTTCTTGTTACCTTACCACACACTGAGCTGATGGGCTTATAAAATTAAGGATTAGTTTAACAGCACCTTTGAAGAGAAGTGTTATGGATGGTGTAGAACAGTTGCTGGTAGGAAAAAAGCCATCTCTAGTGAAGTTTAAAACAAACCAAATGCTGAAAAAGGTCAGGAGATCTTCAGAGCCCATACAGGGGGTTATTTATAAAGAGCAGCGATAGAACCACTGCCATGAAGGGATCACCAGCTCAGACTACACTGCTGCAGTTCAGTAGGAGCAACTACTTTTCAAGCTGCCTGTTACCTTGAGAGAGGAGTACAACAATTAACCCATCCTGCACAAGTATGAATTAGTTTTTTCAGGTATTTCTCACAAAATCAACAGCTCAGCCAGCACAACTCCCTGCCCACATTCCCATCACTGGAGAATATGGGTAAGAACAGGATGGCTCAGAGCATTAAACTCTCTATACTTGTACAGCTTCATGAACCACTGAATATCTGTCAGTAGCAGAAGATTACAGAAAAAAAAAATAATGATTAAACAACTGTGCTTATGTGATGAGATCAAGAAGCTGGCTTGGATGACATCACTTAGTTTTCAATTGAGCCAGCTGGATAAAGGAATGAGGCTGGAATTACATGCCCAGGGCAGGAGGAAGTGCAGCACTTATATCATCTTGGGCTGATGTGAAACTGCACTCTAAGAATGAGGGCAAGTGCAGCATGTCTCTCAAAGTCACACTGCTCATCTTTGGCTAATCAGTGATGTAGAGATCCTCTGAGGCAAAGGTTGGATTTGGAGTATATGGTTGATCGACAGTAATGAGACCATTCTCTATGAATTTTTTTAGAATCATAGATTTTTAGAATGGTTTAGATTGTAAGGGACCTTAAAGGTCATATAGAGCCATGGGCAGGGACACCTTCCACTAGACCAGGTGGCTCAAAACCCACTCTAACCTGGCCTTGAACATTTCCAGGGTTGGGGCATCCCACACTTCTCTGGACAACCTATGCCAGTGCCTCACCACCCTCACAGTGGAGAATTTCTTCATTATATCTGAACTAAATTTATAATGTCGTTCCTTTTGAATCCATTACCCCTTGTCCTAATCTCTCAGACCTGTTTGTACATCTGGCATCCCCAGAATCCTACAGCAGTTGATTCTACTGCCAAAGTGTTCCTAAACAAAGTATGGGAACATATACCATATATGTGATGTATATTATCAAATATACATATTTGAATAGGAAAAAGGATGTAAATCCTTGCTTCTCTTCCCAGTCACGTAATGCAATCAGAACTGAACTCCAGATCTGGTCACTGAGCTAAAAACAAACAAAAAAAGAAAATATTTAAAATAAATCTGAAAACTTCTTATGTAAACCTGTCTTTTATCCTTAGTCTCTCATTTTATCATGTAGTGCTGTAATTTAAGTTTTTTAAAATTCGCCAGTTCCAGCGCCCCTTCCCCTTACCTTCTCTTCCCCAGCAATATTCACTAAAGAACAGCAAGAAATAAATTAGTTTGGGATTTTTCTCAATGCTGAAAGAAGTTAAGAGTATTATGCTTTAAACGACAATACAAGAAAATTGCTGAAAGGGTCTGCTCATTCCATTCTTAGTTTAACAGACAGAAGATATGAAGGCTGTGCCGCTCTGCTTGCCCTTTAGCAGCAGAAGAAAATTATTACATCTTTGCACACCCCAAAAGTATGTCCTGACCCTATATTTAATGGGCTCCCTTCCTTGTATCCACAAAAAACACATAGGAGGACTTTTTGTTCATAGAACAATGAAATCTCTAACCTAATATGCTGTCCCAAGAATCAAAGTCAGTCTCATCACGTACGTCAAAGATCCCCTGTTATGAAAATTTTTGGATGACTGATATGGCTAAGGAAGGAAAAGTTAATTTTTCAAGAAATCACAAGCTCAATTTTCTCATTGAAAAATCTGGATTTGCTATATTTGCTGCAGAGATTTGACAAAAGAAAATAAAAGGTTTTTCTAAGGCAATGGAGATCATACTTGTAATCTTTTTGTATCTGTGAAATATAAACATTTTAAAGTCTCTGCACTGGAATTTTATCATCTCAGTTACTCAACTGCAATTACTGTAAAAACAAGGATAAGCTTTGCATTATTAACTAATGTGTTCTTTTCCAGACTAAAACAAAACTGTTTCTTTTGGCATATTGTCCCTTTGGTTAATCTCAAACAAGGGAAAATCCTGAAAATGGTCTTACTGTTCTAACAGATCTGCTTTTGATTTAGGTTCAGGGCTCTCACCTCTCTGCTGGCTCTTCAACACTCTTCACCTGTTCCAAGTCAAAGTTCCTCTGCAAACGCGTGTGTGTTTTCTGCTTTGGTTGTTTTTCACTGTTACAGGCAGCAAAGCTGTCACACTGTAGTGAGGGCTGGGGGTCTCGCCATCATTGCTGTAGGACCTCAGTTACTTCACATGATGTCGGTGAAATTTTGGAGTCAATTAGGCCAACCCAAGAACAGACATGTGCTACAGGCTTCATTATGGAATCGGAAATAGAACAAGTAACAAACACTATTTAATGACAGCTACCAGTGCAGTCACAGAAGGTTAAGAATGTTTCTAAAAATAAATACAATATAGTCACACTTGGATTGTTAAAATTAAATATCCAAAGCTTTCTATAAGTTCCTTAATAAAAGACTGTTCTCAAAGTTGGCAAGCTGCTATGCCTGCCACCAAGTCAGAAAGGTCTTCTGGCAGTTCAGAATTAGTCTAGTGAAGTCACTTTTGGTATTTGGGATCTTTCTCCTCTTTCATCTCTTTCCAGTTGCCTTGTATTGGTTTCCTTCCAGTTTTTACAAAAAATTGTCACATTTTCCTGATCCTCTTCTTTTTGGATACTCCTTCAAACCTCTCCAGGCATAGCCCTATGATCAGGATATTAAAATATCTGAATTGTCAAAGTACAGCTGAAAAGATAACAGATTTCTGTGGCTAAAAAAAATGAACCAGTCAAAAGTAGGCATGGAAATGATTTTTGGTTAAAATCTGAAAACAAGGTCAGCTTCCACTTAAGTTCAAAACCAATTAAACTAAAGAGAAGATAGGAAGCTGCTGTTTTCCAAACATGTCTGTGTGTCTTTATAGCCTATGACCCTTGGCCATTTTAATGAGGCTCAGGTCAGGTCTGTAATACAAAATTTTGCTGGAGCAGCTATGTTGATGAGGAGGGTGGTAAAGTGTGATGTGTGATTGACAGAACAGTGCTGGTGAAATCGCTGGTGTAAGCACAGTCATATTGGAAAAACTGTGCTTTTGCTGAGGCTTCCTTTTATTCTGAGGAGTGTGCGGGGGGGAGAAGGAGAGCAGAGAGATTAAATGATTCCAAGCAAAGCACAACTTTATTCACATAAAATGCTTCTGTATTAGGAAGGCTTTGCTGCTAAAGCGTATCAGTGATTAGAATTGGCCAGTCAGTTGTAGCATGTCACACTGACACCCCAAACCTT
The DNA here is from genome assembly GCA_013397315.1 of Donacobius atricapilla. Taxonomy (NCBI): domain Eukaryota; kingdom Metazoa; phylum Chordata; class Aves; order Passeriformes; family Mimidae; genus Donacobius; species Donacobius atricapilla. Next base: position 89,709 of record WBMY01012099.1, read on the forward strand.
TATGCTGGTGCCAGGGTAGGATAAGGAGGTGTCATACGAAGAGCCTGCATTTACAAGGGGGTCTCTAATACCCCTTTTCTAAGTGAAAATATAGCTAACAGAAAAAAAAGGATCACACTGTTACTGAAAAGCTATCCCAGATTTTAAGATGGAAATTAAGTGTCCCCTCATTTGTCATCCAGGGATCACTGAAGAATCTTTAAAAAGCTGAAAAGTAATAGAAGTGGGAGAAAATCCTAATATGTTATTGATTGATACATATAAACCTTCTTAAAGAAATGATGCAATCAGATTGTTTTCATCTGGGCACCAAGTACCCAAAGAAAAGTAGTGGCTCATTTAGAACCGTTGGCTCTATTGGGTAATTACTTTGGATAGTTTTTGAAAACTGCACATTAGCTACATGACACATCAGAGTTGTTTTGGTCTATTGAGTAATTATTTAATTAAGCCACATTTTAAAAACTGTTTATCTCCCATGTAATGGTTGGAACTAACTCCTTCTGGTTTATTTTGTAATTCTTTAATGAGGCCAAAGGTATGCATTGCAAAAAATCCTATCCAAGCATAGTGCTGCAGGGGAAATGGAATAAAAAAAAATTCTAAGGTGTTTTAGCAAGAGTTTACTACATGCAGGAAGCAAATGTCTTTCATTGGTAACATTACAAGAATTGAAGCAAGGAGGACAGAAAGGCTAGAGCCTTTGGGCAGAAGGGCCAATACAAAAGTCTAAAAATTAATAACAAGGAAAACGTTAGCCAGTTTTATTAGACCAACTATGCAAAGGTAAAAGTGGAAAGCAGCCAAGAGTCATCTTTTTTAATCTAGCCAAGGGAAAATGAATCAGGGATGCAAGGTAAAAATGAATCGGAGTTCTTAATAAGGCAGAGATAAAAGATCAAAGCAGAAGCATGGTCTAAGGAAACTTTGTTTCTTTGTAAAAAACCAGCCTGGATTAGCAGGGAATGATGATCCAACATAATTTTTTAACTAGGGAGATCTACGTACAAGATATGACGCTGTCAATGCTGAAGTCACTGCCACAACTTCTAGTCCTTTGAATAAGAGAAAACCTGAATGTATGCCACTTCAAAAATTATTCGTATTTTACAAGGGACCTTCTAGCTATGGAAAATACTATTCCAAAGCATGCTTAAAATACTGAAAAAACCCTGTTTTGTTGGTAAATGCGTGGATGTATGTGTATTTTGGTACGATATTTAATTACACTCTTCTTTATTAGACATTAGAATATTATAGAAAGAGAGCTGCAAAGCCTGGGTCTCAGTGAATTTTTGTACATACAGGAGACTTTTACAAGTCTTATTCTTACCAACCAACCACAGATATGTGATTAAATTTATAAGTGTTGGGTTTCATGGGGTGATGGAATTTTTAAAGAAATCCAAAAGACAGAAGGGATATAGAAACTGTGGAGATGGGGGAAATACAAGACAGCAGCAGCATTTACCCACTGCATCCCATTGTGAGGAATGATATTGTTCAGATGCCATTGCATGATTTTTTTGCAGGTGGATAAGGGAAAAAAAATTTAGGCAGAACAATGCAAAAGGAATGGAATGGTAATAGTGATCCTGTTGCTGTACCTGTTATGTCCAACCTTGCTTTATTGAAATAACAATAGAATTTCCAATCAAAAGATGATACTTTTTTCTGTAGCTGTAATATGTGAGACCTTTGCCCTTAATCCATCCAGAATTATGGCAATTTAACAAATTGCTACCCATCAGTAGAGCTTCAGGAACTGTCTGTGTGCACACTGTGAGCAGCGTCTGGCAGGAGGTCCGAATCTGTTCAAGGGAGATTTATTTTATGCTGCACTATCTCAAAACAGGAAGAGAATTTGAACATTCATAGCAGTTCCATGCTTCCCTAGCAGTGCCATGGGTCTGAGCCAGTTAGCTCCTGAATTACTTGGGAAAACTTACTTGGCTTCTGAAGATGAGTGAGTCATAGAGCTCAGGGGCAGAAGGTTTTTAAATCCACAAGGCATCATGAGCTTATCATACTTGAACTCCCATAAACTATTTTCATCCAGTTGGTCTGTATGGGGACCAAAATTTATTGTTTGTCTATATCTTACACAGTTGAAGTCTCAAGGAAGAAAGAAAAAAAAAAAAAAAAGAGAAAGAGAGAAAAGGAGGAAATAGGCAAAAGCTCATGATGCCCAAACTGCTGCTAATCTGGATTTATGTGGAATCTGAGTCATTCATATTAATTCTTCTATCTACTCCACTCCTCGGCTCAGTGGCTACCTAAAAGGATATAGTTAACAGTTTTAAAAATTCCCCAGATCTCAGTTCCTCAAAGGGTAATGTTTCTGGACAGAAGTCAAAAAATTGCCTGTCTTGGCTTCATCTCAGGAGGTCCTTCAGACATTCTTTCTACTATATTCTCTGATTCTTTCCAGACTATTGTCTCATGCCAGAATCCCCTCTGAGCTTTACTGGAAAAAACCTTATATACTTCACTTGACTTTATTTTTCCTTCTTTTGGTCTCTGGGTATTGGGGCTGATTTCTCTTTCCAAGGAAAAATCTGCTTAAGAGTAGGAAAGTTCAAGGAGTTTCACTGTTTCCCTAACATCATTCTTTGTGTCAAGGTGCAGAGAAAGTGAGGTAAGAGTGGGGAGAGGAAAAAGGGCTGGATGGTGACCTTTAAGTTGAGAATTTTAAGTAGTTGGTTCCTTAAAATCTTGAGAATCCCTGAGGTCTGTGCCTCCTCAGAGGACCTCAATCCATAGCTCTCTAATCAAGAGTGTCACGGCAGGACACTTCCCTCTATTCGAGGCATTTAGAAGTGATGCTGAGTTGGCAGAACAGTGGGATAAAATAGAGGGCTCCAGAGAGAGGAGGAGTAGCCTTGCACAGAATACATATTGTGCATCTTCCTAAGTTTTTGTTGCTTAAAAAGACAAGTCACTTGATCTTCTTCCTTCCAAGTCAGTGGCTCAATACTAAAAGGAAGGGACAAAAGGGCCTAGGTAGGACTTCTGTCAATACAAGCTGAATCAAATTTAGGGCTCATCTTCCATGCTTTTGGCTGCTTCCTGTTGCTAGTGTCTCCAGTATAAATGAGAGTTAATCTCTGGGTGCCATAGGTAAATGCCATGGGCTGGGTGTGTTATATCCCCTTCAAAGCATTAAAGCAATATGTTGCTGGTAAGAAGCTCAAATGTGTTTTTTGCTCCATCTGGAAAAAGAAACGGCTCGACAGAGTTTATTTTTAACTAAATTTTAGCTGCTTTTAACCTCTCTAATAAAAGACATTGACATGAACTTTATGGTATTTTGCTTGGATTCATCCCATTTGAGAATTACACAGGTGCAAAAATATATTTGAAAATATTAAATTGATTCTTTAATACAAACAAATAACTCTGAGAGCCTCTGTTTATTTGTATGTACAATTTGAGAAAGGAAAGAAAATGCTTTTTGGGATGTTGTTATGGCAGTCCATCATACACCAAGTTTCAAATTTTGATGCCAAGTATATTTTTACAAGTCAGTTTTGAATCTTCAGTAAATATTATTTCAATTTGATTGCTAACATAAACCAAACTGTATAACCAAAAGGATTCTGCAGGGAAGTTCATCAGTCCCTTCAAGCCTGAGAGTGTCTGCCAGAGGGAGACCTTGGTTCCAGCACTGCCATGGTTCCCAATTGCGGCAAAACAGGAAAATATACATGAAAATCATCATGGATTTATAGAGATCATGTCATATTCTGACAGAAATTGCCTAAATCATGCTTCAGGAAACCCTCCAAAACTCCTATTTAGTGCTCTGAATTTTATTTCCAGCATAGCTGATTGCCAGATATTTGTGCATGAATTAAATTTTATTGTCTTATTATACTTGACTGATTTATGTAGAGGCATTTGTGTAACAATGAGCAAACTGTTAGAAGGTTTTAAGGCTTTGGTTCATTGCAGGGAAAATTTCTGCAGTTTCAAACTTGCTATTGGTTTGGAGTTCCCAAGAACGGGCTTTCTCAATCCCAGTATTTCCTAGTAATAAACCTGGCTGAAGCAACACACTTGCACTCAGTCAAGATTTACAGAGGTTTCTCAGAAGTGCTGTGGTTGTCATTCTGGAGTAGTGGAATTTCCTTTGCTCGTAAAAGGAAATTTTAGGGCAATGACAGCTTGTTTCAATACATTTGTAATGCTGTTATTCTCTCTGAGGGATGCAAAGGAGCATTTTTCAAGCTAGGGAAGGAAAAAGGACAGCTGATGGAAGCAGATGTCTCCTTGCTGTCCATGTTGGTTTTGTGTCACCAGGGATTTACAGAGTGGCGGAAATGGCCGATGCCATTTTCCTTTGCGCGGGGAGCCTGGAAAATGGACAGAGACTGGGCAATGGGCAGAGGCTGAGGAAGCCCAAGTCCAGACAGGTGAAAGGGGACTTGCCAAGACCCCCCATGGGATGACGATGACCCCTCATGAAGGTCAGCTGGGGGCTGCAGAGGCTCCCTGGGGCCGCAGTCAGGAGCAGGACAGTCTCAGTCCTGGGCTCTGGGGCCAGGGACAGGACAGGATGTCAGACATGTGGGTAGAGAGCACAGGGGAGCCTGAGGTTCCAGCACAGGGACTGACAGCCCTCAGAGGGCTAAAAGGGTGTCCTGAGCTATGGCTGTAGCAAAAGGAGCCTGGAGGACTGGGCAGGGATGGGAAGGCTCATCAGCCCTTTCGGCCCTGCAGCGTACCTTGGTACCATCACTGCCATGGCTGCAAAGCTGAAAACTGACCAGGTGCTGTGCAAGAGGCATGCAGCTACAGCAAAACCCTCAGGACAAATGCCCTAGAAGGTGGGCAGAGGCAGAACTGCATCTCATCCCACAGGCTGGGTGCTGCACACCACCACAGTGGCTGTTCTTGGGATGAACTCGGTGTGCTGAACTGGCACCATGACACTGGCAGGGATCGGCTGGATGGTGGACACCTGGTCCCTCATCCCCAGGAGACCAAGGAGTCAGGGTTGGAGCTGGGCACAAGCACAAAGCCTCTGGAAAGTATCAGAGGATGAAAAGGATGGTGTTCATGGAGCATTAGTGTCTGTTGGGTGTGACAACCCCTTGCTGCACATCTTTTCTGGATCATTTTCTTGGACTTCACTGCCTACATTTCATCCAACTTCCATTTCAGGCACCAAGTAGGCGCTCTGGAACCCATCTTTCAGCCCTCTCTCCACAACAGAGCTCCAAAAAAAGGCAGTGACAATACACAAAACCCACCAACCTGCTGGGAAGTGGTACTCAATATGTACTTCCATGTGTTTGGTTATTTTGAGCACAAAACCAAACTTTTGTTTTGTTTTCTCAATTGTTGCCACTCATACAAAAGTGACAAAATGAATGCTGACTGAAAGAAACCTCAGCCTCTGATTGAAGAATCTCTAATGTCAGAAAGTTATTATTTCAGGGCTCTGATGAAGATGAGAAAAATGTTCTCTTTTCTCCTGCCATTGTGTCATGTCATGTAGGAAGCTTCTCCAAACAGCTCAATTTTTTTTAATCAGAAATTCAAGACAGCCCAAAACTTTAATTTTTTTTTTCTCAATATTAGTGTAAAATTATTTGTTCTCTAGAAACTATGGTTAGTTTGGTTTTACTTCTGAAGATCTGAAGATATCTGAACTGGATTTGCTCAGGTTAATTCCAGAGCTAGAGCTGGGTGAGGGGACATTGTAGGTAGCTGAAGTTCAAAATCAGCTACACGGAATTTGTGTTGTCTCTTGACTACAAAGTACCCTGAGGATTTCATAGACTTTGCCAATGCAAAACATAGACCTCTGCTGTAGCCTTTTATGCAGTTCAGATTTGCCCTCAGTCTTAGTATACCTCACAAACTCATATCACTCAAGGGATGGAAATCTTGGTTTTAAAGCCTAGGTATAAACAGATTATCTGGCCCTTCATCCTCCATTTAGAAAGAAATACAATTACTTCTGTATTAAAGATGTGATTCTTCCCATAGAACACCGGATTCTTATAGATTTTAATTATTATTAACAATATTGGCCTGAATTCTCAAAAGTCTTATGTTATGTGTCCATCCATGAGAGGTAATGGGGCTGCATGGCATGCAGATGTCACCCAGCATCTCTGGTAGCCAGAGTATACAAATTGTATTACTTTCTGCCAGTCCTCTGGGTTATTTGTCATATGAAATATATAAAGAAAATGCCAATACTCAATGTCATTCCATATTTTGTTTTCTACTCTAAATACTTTTCTTTCAGGTGGCAGGTCAGATTAAAACATGCAAAAGGTTTGATCTTGTATACTGGTGATATCTTTTGTATTTGAACTTTCATTTTATTAAGCATATAGCTGTATCTCCTGCTATCTAAAATTTAAGAAGAAAAATTCCAACCCTGATATACTGGAGTTTAATTTTTCCTTTTCTTTTTTCCTTTTTCTTTTTTCTTTTTTCTTTCTCCTTTCTCCTTTCTTCTTTCTTCTTTTTGCTTTTTTTTCTTCTTTCTTCTTTTCTATTTTTTCCCATTTTCTTTCTTTTTTTTTCTTTTTTCTTTCTCCTTTCTCCTTTCTTCTTTTTACTTTTTTTTCTTCTTTCTTCTTCCTTCTTCCTTCTTTCTTCTTTCTT
>WBMY01012099.1:96360-121241 GCA_013397315.1 Donacobius atricapilla
CTTCTTTCTTCTTTCTTCTTTCTTCTTTCTTCTTTCTTCTTTCTTCTTTCTTCTTTCTTCTTTCTTCTTTCTTCTTTCTTCTTTCTTCTTTTCTATTTTTTCCCATTTTCTTTCTTTCTTTTTTTTTCTTTTTTTTTTTTTTCTCCCTGCACCTATGGCTTTCTATCAGTATGGAGTATTAAGACCAATACTTAATCTCACTCTTTTGTCTCAGAAGGAGCAGGGTGTTCTGAACAGCTAACTACTCTCATAAATTTTCAAGTTTAAGAATCCCACAGCACCCCCCAGCCTGTTAGTCTTGCCAAGTATGTTGATTTTTGCACAGATTAATATAGGATGTTGTGGTATTTGCTTTTGATGCATGATTAGAGAAGGATCTGTTGAGTATCTTGGTTTGATTTTAAGATAGTCACATTTCTTTCTTTTTTGGGTATCCATAATTTCAAAATAAGAGAAGTGCCTGAGGAAATTTCTGCAGTCTTCTCTTTCACGAAGGGGAAGTAGGAGTTAGAAGAAAGATACAGAAAAAGCATGCTTCTTTTTATCCCCTAGCTCACACAGGTTTAGCTGAAGGCCTTAATTGTTCCTAGGCAATTAAGCTATGGCTTTATTGCCTGGCCCCAGACCTTACATTTAGTTTTCTCTTATCAGACATACACAATTTCAGATCCTTACTTGTAAGAATGGCCTTGTCTACATGCTAGTCTAACTTGTCTGACTACCTCCAAAGCTGAGCTCTGTTGATGGGTTTTAGGTTCTGTGTGCCTTAGGGGTATGAAGACATGACCCAGTCCTTGGTGCTACAGTTTGTCTGAATGGGACTGAAAACTCAAACAGATGATCATTCTCTTTTAGAAGAGAAAAGCAGAATGAATGTAGATAAAAACAAAGAATATTCATTCATAAATAGAGGTAAATATTTGTTAAAATCTTATCATAGTCCAAAAATAGAAAGAACATGTCTGTTCTTTCATGTATGTGCAACATTTTCACCAGCTTCCCAAGATGTTTGGAAGTAATCAGGGTACAATCACTAACCCAGAAGCCTTTCTCTTCAGAATATCATGTAAGTTCATCTATTAATCTTTTCCTTACAAAATGGGAACATGCTTTAATCATAATCATTTATGAAGTTACTTCCCTCGAGGAAACAGACTCTTTAATGTTAACCTTAATAAAGCGATTATTGGATTGTTTGCAGTACAAATTAGACTTGAGTATGAATTGTCCAATCTAGAGTGATTTTCTTTAGTCAAAGATATGGTATCCATGATGATGTCCTTATCATTATCAATGCAGGTGTTCAACCCCTTGCAGAATAAATCTGCCCAAATATGTTAAAAGGAAGGCAAAATATGCTTAGAACTGTATAAAATTATTGAAGAATAATTTTCACAGAATAATTCTGCTCATATACTTTGCAGATTCTGAGAATTTAGCTGATGAAACTAGAAATCAGGCAGGACCACTAAATGTCCTGTTTGACCCCAGGCTTATCATTTTGCCTAGTTACTCCTGACTGGAGAATGAAAAATTGTGTGGGCTTTTGTGCTTATTTTCATGTCACATTTTTATTTGAAGGTCTAAAGGGAGAGAATATGTCATTTCCCTTGGGATTTTACTCTGATAATTCATCCTTCTCACTCTCAAAATCTACTTCCTGTTGTTTTGAAGAGAGTTGACTTTCCTTACAGCCATTATTTTTTACTATTCCTTAAATGACAGAGCCCATATTTTCACTATTAAAATATGTCATTCAAGTCACTTTTAAATCTTATGTCTGATCAATTAATCAATCAGGTAGAGGTCTGTAATACCTGAATTTTACGGTATTTCATCTATAACTTGAGGCTTTATTGTGTATCAGTCATATGCATCCAACAAAAGTACAAAGAACCTTTATGCTTTTCAGGAATTAAACCGCATCCATGTTTTGCACTCACACTTAAAAATGGCTGCTGAAAAATGTGAAGTGTGCCACCAAAAATGACTGTCACCAAAAATAGTGGCACTTAAGCCAAGAAACTGTATTATAAATTTTTTCCTTTATGAATTCTTCTGAGATCACTGGAAACCATCACTATGTACCTTGAGATGTGTTCTTTATTCATACTGTTTGCTTTTTCTATTTTCCAAATGAAAGCTTAGAGATAACCTACTGTGCATATCAAACACAGATCTTTTCATGATAAAAGGTTTTTTTGTATTTTCTGATTATCTAATCATTTGATCATCTTTTAAATGGCTTAGCAGGTATTTTCATGTCCTGTTTTTACCCCTTTGGTAGAAATAAGTTCAAGAGGAAACCTCCTTGGCACTTGGGAAATGCACACTTGGGAACAACATGGTATTTATTAATATTACATAGAGATTATATATTTATATATATACAAATTATATATATATATAAATTTTACCAAGCAGCTTTAAACTTTCTTTCTTCATTGTTATTGATGGTACTTAACACACAAAGAAGTTGCATTTTCTTCAACAACCAGTGACTATTGAAATTGGACCAAATATAACTTAAGGAATGACATTTCTCCTATCAGAGCAAGGAGAGGACTACGTATGTTGAGTCGTGCTTGGAGTTTTCTTGCACTGTGTCTTGCAGAGAGCTCACAGGGTTTATTTTGCACAGAGGGACAGAATTCTTGTCAAAGCCACCCCTTAGATCTGTGTGTCACTCAGGTACCATGAACCTGCTACATGTCGGGACAGCAGTCACACCAGAGCCTGCAGGATGAACTGGAGGCCATCTGGAGATCTGCTTCAAGTTTCATTGTGTATCTGAAAATTTGGATTCATCATTTAAAGACTGTAAAGATCCCAGAGAGGTTGCTTGGCTGGAGTCAATAGGTTCCTTAAAAAGAAAATGGAATAAATTTGTCATCAATTGATGCCAGATTTGATGCTGTGAGGTCCAAGCAGCTATATCAGTTTTCCCAAGACAAGTATCTACTTTCCATTCCCCTCATGCCTACTGATTTGCTGAGTTATTCTGCATGTCTGTGTGTGCACTTTAAAGTCTTTTTAAATATCACTAAATACCATCGTGTATTTAAAAACGGGATTATGGGCATATCCTGAAGCATGCAACGTACCCAATTTTGCCTGACTACCATGCACTTTCTCTGACTTATGCTGAATATTTGAATTTCTGTTTACTAAATAATACATTTTTTTTTCTTTTAAATCTTCCCTTTTAAACTCCTACCCATGGTGTTTCTTTGCCCTTGAGTTTCCTTGGTGTATTTGCTTTCTGGGTGCAGTTTATTTTCCCAGAATAGTGAAGATTCAGAATTCTGTCAGACTTTCACTTCACCTACCTGTAACAGGGGATTTTCATTCACTACTTTCAGTGTTTAATAGCTATGGAGACAATCATACCTCCTGCTGAGATGCTGTCCTTCTGCTTCTGAGGTATTCTGACTACAGGACTGAAAAGTGATGCTCATCATATAACAACAGTCTGAATGGGCATCAGGAGCTCGGCAATGTGGGCAGACACAAACTTTGAATTAAAAAGACAGGTCTTTCAGCGTGTGCCATTGGTTTCCCTAAATGTTCAATATCAATCTTTTTTCTCCTAGTTCTGTTTCCCTGTTGAATTCTCACGTACTAATCAGTGAGAAACTGCTAGGAGACTGTAAATCACACCAGGGTCTTCCAGCTTAAACAGGGTGCTCAGGAGCTCTAATTCTACTTTTTCCTATTCTTATAGTGGAAAATATAGATTATAAGGATGTTAATGTCTTAGTATTTTGCTAAGATATGATTTAATTGAAAATTGATAGTAATAAAATTCAACTTTTTGCTAGCTCAAATTTGTCTATTTTCATAGACTTGAGAAATTCCATTGACAACAGTGAAGATGCATTCTAATGGCAAATTTTTATTGGGGGTTTTTAAAATCATATGTGGGTTTCAGTTCAATGAAAAATATGCAGGAGAAACATTTGATATCCTGTGGTAAGTCAGTTTATTGAATGATAATTTCTGTGCTCTTTAGCAATATGGGTTGTGTCAGCCTTCACAGTGTTTGTGCAGCCATCTGAGAAAGCAAAAATGCAGCTTTCCTCCTCCTGGGGCAGCATCATTGGTATGCTGGAGCTGACAGCTCAGCTGCAGATTGTGCTCAGGACAATGTCACTAAACACATTAAGCATCTACCCTTTTCATTAACGGGCTTGAAACAACCTGGAAGCACTGTTGACAAAGCTTATTGCAAATATGTTCCAGAGATGAGAACAGGCATTAGTACTGCTGGAAGTGAGTAGAGCATCAGATCCCTCTAACTGTATTACCTGTCTCTACTACTGTTCTGTTCAAACACTTCACAGACTTTCACATTATTTACCCTCAAAAAGCTCTGTAGTGGAAGCTGTTCCTTTATCTCTGGTTTACACTGGAGGAAGTTAGAGTATAGCCAAACAACTCGCCTAAAGTTATACAGGAAGTATATACTGAATAGAGAAGTTAAATGCTAGATTAGTTCACTATTTATTAGACCTTTCTTCCTCATTAAATAATTCTTGATTTTGTAGATGAAAATGAAGGAGTTATTTACTGTGAAATGTAGTGTAAAACACAAATTTTAATGCTTTTACATGACTAATCATGACATAGTAGATGTATCTGAGCAATTGCTTAATGCAAGGTGGAATTAAGCAGGAATCATAGCATTAAGATTTTTCTTGGAAATGCATGTAGGCTGCATCAAAATTGAAATTATTTGTGTGTAAATGATTCCCAGCAATATTGCCTACAACTGTCAGAAAACTGGCTTGGCGTGGAGCAGCAAACCTACTACAGGTGAGTAGATTTGAAATGAGTGGGCAATGGAAAGCCTTTGCTCTTGGTTCACATTGTGCCACCACAGAAGTGTAGTCACTGAGTCTTATATATGAAGAGCTAAGAGATGTGATGTGGATGGTGGAAAGCATTTTGGTATTTACAGTTTGTTATTGCATACCAGAGCAACTGTGAGATAATGAGATTAAGAGTAACCACTTGCCAGATAACATCATACCAAGCATCTTTACTGGGGTTGCACATCTTAATGCTTATCTCAGAAATATCCAGAGAGCTATCCAGGGGACTTGTTTTGCAAAATTTCCTCTTCCCTACATTCAGAGTGATTCAGAGACAGAAAAAGGGGGGAGTCTCTGGTTATAGACTTTCCACAAGGCATCCTAATGAAAGATTAGTGAGACAGGCTGCATGAGACTAGAATAACTTTACATAATCATATACAAAGTCTTTTGCCATCCTGCAGAACAAAACACTCCAAGTTGCTTTGAAAAAGCATGTGATTTCCATTAGATCCAGCCATCTGATTCTTCTTAGGTTGCTATTAATGGCCCCATCTATCACAATCTAGTGTGATATACAGTTCATCATCAGTTTATTTCGGGCGAGCAGAGAGTTTGTTATGGTGGAGTGTTGCTGGAGGGTACACTAGATGGCATTCTTGATAACTGTGCATTCCTCTATACTCTTACTGATGCTCAAATATGGTTTAGGGATTCCTGGAATAATTTCAGCAAGTGTGCTAAATTCCCCATCTGTGGCAGATGCTTAAATGCTACACATATAGTTCTGGCTGTGTGTCACTTTCCTGGATACAGACGAGTGGATAACCGGTGTTTAGGCTTTGACAGCTCGTTAACTAGTCGTCATGGAGTTGCTGGGCTACCTGTTCAGAGACAGGAGTCTCTGCAGTGCAAATCAGGCTGCCTCTACTGACTTCAGAGGGAGCAGGCTTCTTTGTGTTAGCTTTGGATCTGCCCCACTGCCTTTAAAACTTGTACCCCTTAAAAGCTCTCCTGTGCACAAGCCTGGGGCACACAATTATGATGACCTTCTTCGTGATCTTATTGTAACATCCATCCTCTTTTCCCTTGTAATACTTGGCACCAACAAGTTGCATTTAATATTAGATAAAAACTAGCTTGAGGCATACTCATTTCTGTTTACATTTTAAACTGCAGAGCATTCTTTGGGGATCTGTAAAAATAAAAGCCAACATGCCTGATGTCCATCTTTTCAAGGCCCTTATCTGCACCATTTAGATTAGCATAATCAGTATTTAGAGTTCTTGAAGAAGATAAATCTATTGTATTTACATTTTTGATAGCAATCCGGGAAACTTCATATAAGATTTATTTTCAATAAATATTTATGAATTCAAGATAATGTTTCTATCTGACACATATGTAGCAGTGGGAGGATTTTATGCTGCATTAATGTAAAAGAATGAAGTGTGATCAAAATGTCTGTGTTAGTTTGATTCAAAATGTCTAAGAAGGAAGTAATCCATCAGTCACAAATTATTACTCGCTAGAGGGATATTTATCAATCATTCTAACCAAAAAGAAAATCAAAGAGCAGACTCAATCTAAATATTCATCGTTACTCTGGCTTTTGAGGTTTTAGATATGATTTCCTGGTCAGTGGCAGTTTTTTTCAATAAACCACTATGAGGCACAGGCAAAAGAGTCTGTTGATGAAAGCAGCTTCTTGTGTCTGTTCTTTATAGTCATCAGACTGTGATCATCAAGCATGATCTGAAGTTTTGAATCAGTGAGCTGAAAGAGATCTTAAACTTTCATCTAGTGCACATGCACACTCCGAAACAGGATGTAGTGTTTTCAATCTGTGATATAACTTCTTCTGACCAGCATTTGGTCATCACTGTTAGCATAGCATTTTGAACATATATTAAAACTAACAAAATAAAGAATCTAATCCAGTGAGATATGTAAATATTAAATATGTTGAACATTAACTTGAACATTGAGCTGAGCAAAGTGGGAAAGGAATGCAGAATGTTGCAGTAGTATTTGTTTTTCATTACAGGAGTTCCTTTATATGATATAAAACTATTTTGGTGTTAATATACGGTATACAATCCTTTAAATTTATGTTCCTCCTAAATTTACGAAGTCTGCTATTTGATTATCCCTGTTACTAATTTTCCATTTGAGCCTCTTTAAACACACTCTTAAAGTGAGGTCAGTCACACTGTTCAGCCAAGCAGCTTGGTGAGCACGGAAAATTAGTCACAAATTGACAAATAATGTCACCTGGAGTTCTATTTGTGTAATTGTGTAATCTATTGTCTTAATACACAGAGCTAAACCTTTCCCTGTATTTCCTTTTGACTTCAGAGTAAATTGGAGGGGAAAACCATGAAAACTTGGACAAAACTGCCTAGATTGTTTTAGTGTCATCTTATACTGAGTGATCTGTTTTAACAGAAATGGTTTACCCAGCAAATTTAACTTTTTTGAAATACACACAAGTATGCTCTGAATGTTCTAGTGTGTGCAGCATTTCAGATTACTCATCCAATGACACACTTCAGTCAAAGGTTGATGGTGCCTGTGGGCATCCTCTCTGTGTACCGTGCTCAGCACAACCCCGTTACAGTAATTAGCAGGAGTTCCAAATATTAAAAGATTAACTGTCTGAGTTTTTCATTTTGTGTATTTCATTCTACATGTCTAGGCCTTTGGTCATCCCTTTCATATGTGACACTATTTCTGTTTCCTTGTTGAATAAATTCCCATGCCAACATCAGCTCCCAAGGCAAACTCATGAACTGGTGCAGCACAAACACTTCTACATACACAGTTCATGAGTCAACCCTTATTGACATGCTAAGCAAACAAATATTGGCAGAAAGATAAAAGCAATAGCAAGTACTATCAAATTGAATTTACTGTTTTTGTTCTGAATAAACAAGCATTTTGTGATGGCCTTTTCTAGGTTTAATGTCATTTATTTAAAATTCCTGTCTGTAGCATCTCTTTCAAAACAAAAAATCTGTCGATGTACAGTTCCTTCATCCTCTTAAAGATCACACAGGCATTATAATGACCCAAAGGTGAATGTCAGGCTATTAACAAACCCCTAACTGGGTGAGCTTTAACTGATTTGAGCTTTCATAATGAGAGTTCACACAGCTCTGTATAGTGTGTAGCTGCATGGAGTTGAGCCACATGTAATTTTTAAAGAGCAATTATAAGATTTCTTTGTTAGAACGCAGGGTTCTCTGTTAAAGAGAAGGAGCTGTCTCAGTGCTGCCAAGAAATTTCTGCGTGATTCATATATTAAATACATTTAAAAGGTACAAGTGTACATACATGTTTATATGCAAACAGATGCATATATACATGTACATATATATATGTATGTATGCAAAGATACATATCTATACATATGTGCATCTCTTTATGCACCTAAATATATCAATTTACAAACATGCACACTCTTGGCATTTTTATGCATTATACAACTTTATATCCATAGAGAAGAAATCAACCCCGCCGTGGTTTAAATACAGGGGATTATGAATTTTGTTTTTTTAACTATGATGTGAAGATGATTTTGATTAGGAGTACAAAAGAGGTCAATTTTGGATTCCTTTCTGTGCCAAGAAAGGCTAATGCATAATTATGTTATGCTTTTAGTGTCTCTTTAAAATAAAATCTCATTGGAACACAAAAAGGTTCAAATAAATATTACTTTACTTAGTCTCTCAGTGAAAATAATGGTTTTCACAGTTCATTTGCTGTTGGTTTACTTCATACAGCTGTGCTTGGGAGTCAGGTCTGCAGGTCATTATACAATCTTCATATTTGTAGCTGAATCATCTGAAGAGATTGATTGAAAACATGCCTCACCTTTGATGTGGGTTTTTTTCCCCGTGAATTTGACTTCATATTTAGTTCATTATGGTATTCCTGGAATGCTGAATCTTTCTGACGTTCATACACCCATGA
Source organism: Donacobius atricapilla (assembly GCA_013397315.1). Taxonomy (NCBI): domain Eukaryota; kingdom Metazoa; phylum Chordata; class Aves; order Passeriformes; family Mimidae; genus Donacobius; species Donacobius atricapilla. Next base: position 105,150 of record WBMY01012099.1, read on the forward strand.
GGGCAGCAAAAGGTCTAGCTTGCTCTAATAGATGCAAATTATATCTAACATCCTATACTTAAATAAATCTCAAACTACTGTCTTAAATTGATAAAGTCCAAGAAATATAAATAGAAAGCAACTTTGGATCATATTGGCATGAAAAATACCATAGCACAAAGATTTAGGTGTCAATTTTTGACCTCAACTTTGCATTATGCCCTGTTCCTGGATGAAGTCAAAAGCTTAATGTTAGGCTTTATTGTATTCATTAGCAATCTTTCATATTGTACTGGCCTTGCATGTCAAGCAAAAACACATTAAAATGTGTGTTATGCCACTAAGAGATGATGTAAATCTTTATTGAGTCTTTACCTCTTTTCACATGGAAGGCAGATTAATCCCTTCAATTTTCTTTTGTGGAGGGATAAATAGACCACACAAGAGACATAGGAATGAGACTAAATCATTTAATCTCTGACCAAAAAGTAGAAGAAGCATCAAGCCTGTGTGTTTCTGAGGTAGATAGACAGGGTATAGATAGCAAAGCTGGCAGCTGGCCATGCTGAAATGTATCATCTCCGGAACAGGCTGCCCAGAGGAGTGGTGGATGTTCCATCCCTGGAAGTGTTCAAAGCCAGGTTGGATGGGGCCCTGAGCAACCAGATCTGGTGGATGGCATCCCTACCCATGGCAGGGCAGTTGGAAATAGATGATCGTCCCAACCCAATTCATTCTATGGTTCCATGATCCTTTCTACCAGAAGTGATTTCTCCGTGTCTGACAGTGGTGTATCAGCTGCTACCTGGTCTGCCTCTACTTTGCATAATTGAGCATAGGTTGTATTTGTGAACTCTACATGGGAACACCTTTGAAAGAGGCTGGGTTATTCAAGAAGATAGAAATGACAAGAAATACCGAATTTCTGTGTTCATACCTTCTATGTAAAATATATCTTGGATTTCCCTCGAGAGGCACTGACATGTGGTGTAATGCTTGCTCTCATCACAGAGATCAGGTTATGGATGACAATCTTTGAAAAATTGTGTTCAACCTGAAGCAGATACCAGCCACAGTCACCTCCATGTTCTTTTTAAATGACATCTGGATAGGGCAACAGCCTGAGTTTGTCTCTCTCTTCAGCTTCCAGGAATAGATAAATTCCTCTTAGCCTGTCCTCAGGCAAGTGCAATAACCACAAAGCTCCAGGTAACATTGGCAGCTGGGGGAGGAAAACTAAATTCCACATGCTTTTTGAAACTTGCTTTGTCACTTTTCAAAAAAGAATGCAGGATTCAGGGAATTTTAAACAGAAAATACACTTGAGTAGCTACTAAGTAGCCAAGTCTAAAAGGATGTGTCATTCTCAGAGGAGTCATGCTGACTTTCTGGTTTCTTTCTGGCTCAAAGAACCTTAGTTATTTTATGCGTAGCCTATTACCTCTGACCACTGACCTAAGAAGAAAGAAATCCCTTTGGCAGAGGGAGGAATTAACTTTCATCTCTCACTTCCTGGGGAAGCCCCTATGTTTTAAATCTATGGTTTAATTGCACTGTGTCCTCTTCACAAATTCAGTATCTGTGAAAGCACTCCATGTTTTCTGGGGATCTGATCCGGTCTGTATGCATAAGCTCTACCCTGATAAAGCTCACCAAGTCAGGAAGACCCTGAGGGGAATTCAGTGAAGCAAGGCAGCCCAGCTGGCTCTTCAGTAAGAGCTTTACAGAGCAGTGCTCACTGTGCAGTGTTCAACCATGTCAGAACATGAGTTCTCCTGCAATTGTGCGCAAGTTGAGCTCTTTGGAAACTTTAAGGTCTCAAAATGCAACAGCTGTGAAGTCTAGGTGCCTTTGATGCTTATGTGGCATTTGCAAAGGGGCTTTCAGGAACTTCATTTTGGATACAGTTACCAAAATATCAACCTTTCCCCAGATAGGTGCCTAGATCCTTTTCTTTTTTACTTATTTTTAGGTTTGTATTCAACCTTAAATCCTAGGCCAGATAACATCTTGCCCCTGAGCAAGACCTGTGTGATCTTGTATCCAATGAGGTGAGCTTGAGTATGAAATGGGCCCTCTAGTTGCCTGTCAGTTCTCTGAAGGGCTGGCTGGTGCTCAGCATATCAGCGTCACAGCTGTTTAACCATGAGAAGATCTGAACAGAGGGTTTCTTTTGTCTGCTGAATATGTATAATGCATTAAAAAAAAAGAAAAAAAGGCTGTGTGTGATGCAAGCTTAATCAGCAGGTCAATGTGATGAGGAATATAATGGTCAAACAACATACTCTGAATCAGGTCTTATTTCCAGCTGCAGGTAAAATCTTATCCTCAGTGGAAACACATGGCTATCGATTCAGAAGAGGCCAGAACTTCTTCTTGTAGTAATGTAGGGCATAAATATTTACCTAACATAATATTTAGCTAACACTTAATAATTTAAGTATGAGCTTGAAAGGTTCACTGAGGTTCAGATGGACTCTTCATAAGTAAGCAAAGTACTCCTTTCTTTTTTAATTGTACAGATCATATTTTCATAGCAATACTATTGTCTTATATTCTATCTCTGAAGATCTTTCTTTCCCCAAAAGCAGGAAATTATTCTGATAACAGAAAAGAGAGCCTTTATGTAAATAGTACCTACAAAACCACTTCCTTTGAAGAAACAACACAAATTATAAGGCAGAAGCCATTTAGGCATCTTAAGCACTGGTTAAAGAATTAGGCATGATAAGTACAAGAATAAAATATTATCAATAATATAAATAAAATAAAATATTATCAGCTATTTTCTATCAATTCAAAAGTTGCACATGTTGTTCCCTGGAGGAAACTACCTGTTTGAACTGGAGAGTACACTTTTCAGGGGAATGAGAAGTTCATTAACCAGTGCATTTTTGTACTGCTGCAGAAACAAGTGGAGAACCTGCTTCTATCAGTGGCAGGACAATTGCTGATGCTAGAAGATGGAAATTCTCATGTGATTCAAGATCTGCTTCAGATGCAGGGATATCTGAAAGGAGAAAATGTGTGAGGTGCAGTTAGGCACAGGTCTTCACATTTCAGTATATTTACCAAGATGCTGGGAAGAATCTGAGGCCCTGGTATAGAGAAGTCTCTTGAGCTTTGCTTTTGCATGTACATAAGCTTTCAGCCTTTGTAAAAGGGCAGCAGAGGAGATGCTGCACAGTCTGGAGAAGGGGGTTTTCTGTCCCACCAGAAGTCTGCTCAATAACTTGTAGGAGATACATAGCAGCCAGTACAGTCAAAATTAGTATGTTTTCAGGAAACAGAAATACCTGGAGAAGCAGTCCTTGTGTTCCTGATATATAACATAATAGCTAAGCATATACAAATTAGAATAAATTGTTAGCAACTGTCTGCAGATGTCCCTACTTTGCAATATACAATAGCTTCCCATTTTTGAGGCATCTTCTAAAGAGGTGGGTTTGTTTATAGCACTTTAACCAAATACTTTGCTTTACACTGAGCATTTCTCATTATGGTAAGTATTCAAACATGGAAATGGGTAATATCTTTGTACTTACAGAACTCTGACATTGTTGGAGTTTTGGTTGGCTTGGTTTAAAATTATTTGTAATAAATTAAATATTTTTTGAGGATTTTAATTTGATTCACCAATTCCTCACCCTTAAGAGGATTAATTTTAAGTGGGATTTTTTGCTACAGAAGCCAAATACTATTTGACTTGTTAAAACTCATAGTGGCTGGGAGGCACTTCCAATCTACTGTATGAGGCATTTCTGAACCAGATTGCATCCACACAATTTAATTTAATAGCTCCTGATATATTTAGTCTTCATGAATTTCCTGAATCCCATTTTGAACCTAAATAAACACATATATTTAGGGAGTGTGTAAGCTGCTCGTAGCAATGAATTTAAATAATTATGCTTTGATCTATCAATCAGAGCTGAGTACAGGGTTAAGACCTCAAGTTTCTCTTGTTTGTTACATGAGGTTTTACAAGACCACATTGGAACCATGCTAGAAGATGGTAAGATTGGTAGTGGCATAGCATATAAAAACCTATGGGAAAAAATTTAGGAATAATTATACAACTTCTACATGAAATGTCAAAGTTTCTAAAGAAGTGATTTTGAGATTTAATGCAGCTTCAGCCTGTTCAGTCTATTTGCAATCATGGACAGAATTTGTGTACATACAACTCACCTCTGGTGTTTGGGCACCTGCACCACCTTACAAAAGGCAGAAACCTGTCAGTGTGTTATACTCTATCATGTAAACTTCATTAAATTTGTTCACTTCAAAACCCCATCAGATGTACCAGGATTACTTTACAAGTTCATTAGTGATAAAAAAAACCAAAAAACCAACAAAACAAGAAAAAAACCCAACCAAAACTGAACACTCAAAGTCTTACCTAATAATTGGAAATAATTGCTATTTCTAACTGTATTAACAGAAGAGTGTGCTTTAAAAGGCAATTAATGGTTTTTCTGAGCTACTAATCTTCCTCCAAAAGATTAGTTCTGATGATCACTCTTCCTTCTCTTTCCTCAGCTTTAAAAATACCACATAGTTTTTTTTTCCAAGAAGCCTTACCACAATTACACAGCACAGTTTCATCATTCACCCGTATTCCCCATCATGAGGTTTTACCAACTGTGTGAAAATAAACAGATGGAGAACTAGAAAAAGTAGAACAGCACAGTTCTCACCTAATGACTGTGGTCTTTCTCAGATTTTTGAGATTCATATGAATTCTGCCTTTGCAGAAAAAATGGACTAACTGCTCCGCCTTACCGGCTTGAAGAGAGTTGTAATAGATAATTACTTTATTTGTGTATGCCTACAGCTATCAAACAGTGATATTCTGTATTCCTTCAATGAGAGCAAGACTGGACTTAAGAGAAAAATCTCTTTTTAGACAAAGTAATTTAAAGAGACACATAATAGTTAGGTATGGGTTAATCATTTGGTTTGAAAGCCACATTTCAAAGGCAGCCAAATAGCTCATCTTTCATCAGATTTAGGCCCCACAATATAAACCAGAAAATATTCACTCCACTTAACAATGGTATTTTAGTAATCTTAATATTATCAAGATTTTAAAGAAGGAGTCTATCGATTTTTTTCTCTGAAACTTTTAGAGAAAGTCATATATTATAGGAAAGGTTCCAGAGCAGATACAGGCAAAGCATAAAAATTATAGGATCATTTGATTCTCCTTGTTTCCTTAGGAGTGCTTCTCATAAAAATCACGTCTCAGTCAGAGATGAACAGTCCAGGGAAGAATCATTTAATAAAAAGTAGCCCTCAAGGGTCAGAAACATTCTGACATATTGGTGTTTTCCTAAATACTCTCACCAATGCCTGCAGCTGATTATTTTAATGGGATTTTTATAAAGGACAGATTAAAAATTTTGTTTGTTGAGAGAGGCTATGGTCAGCTCTGTGAAGCTAAATAAATCCTCTCTACTTCTTTTATTATATGGCACCAACATACCAAGTCTTTAAAATTACATTTAAAATATATAAATAAATGAATAAATACATTCAAGGGGCCCCTGTAAGTTAAAAGGTGTGGCAGCCTTTTTTTTTTTTTTTTTGGTGTAATATGATCTAGCTGAGCTAGATATAAATTATGGATTATAGGAAACATGGCAACCCACTTCCACCCAGACATGCAAAAATTACCTTCTTTCATCTTTCTTATTTTCTTTGTCATTATTAACTTGACCAGAAAGATGATCCAAATTAAGCAAACCCTGAACCCATTTTTTGTGTGTGAAAGTGTTGATTAACTGCCCAGAATCAGAGACCTTGTTGGTTTGAGCAGTGGATATTAAATTGAACAGGTTTGAAAATTAATTTTATCTCTGGCATTTCAGTTCAAATTTATGCCATGTTTTTTTATCGGTGTAGTATGAAGACTGATGTATAAGGTAGAACTTCCAAGTTATAAAGTAAGGCACATCTGAACTCCCATTTTGTTGACACGATTCATACGATTCTATATGTGAGGAAGACTTAATTGCATTTTAATGATCAAATGGAAATCGTTTTCAGATCTAAAAACAATTCTCAGAAATGCTTCTCCTACGGGTTATATCCTGTGCATGCCAGGGCAGGGTTTTCTCAGGACAGACATTTTTTTCTCTGGTAGCAGGTTTTTCTGTTTTGTTTTGTTTTGTTAAATTTAAATTTAAATTTTAATTTTCACTAGTGTTCCTGAGTGTCAGATGCAGTTGTAAGGTGGTTAAAGGAGAATGAACACAGAGCAAGTAGTTCAAAGGGATATGCCCGTGATTGCCTGTTTTTAGTCCTATAGTGTTTTTGTAAAGTTAAAAGTAAGATAAAATTCTTTTGGGAGCAAAAAATGTATTCTGTATAGTTAAACTGTTCCACAGATCAGTTATCACTTGTGAGTGGCACTTAAAGAGACAGAAACTCGATTAGCTCCCTGTCCTTAAACTAGCTGAACACACAGATGAATGGCATTTACTTGAATGCAGAGCAATGAATATTGAACTTGGCAATGTCTGGACTTTTCCGTGCTCTTCCAAGCTCCCCCAGCAATGCCAGGGTGCAGAATGATGTGTATCACTTCCCTGGAAGCCACCAAGCAATTTAGAAGCAAAGAATATGTGGGCAATGTGAGTGATTGCCAGCACTAAAGGTTTGGAGGTTTAAAATAAATTTTCCTGACAATGCTTAGTGGGGCTAATGCCTCTCTTTTAAAAAACACAATGATGTAAACTAATGATTTTAATGGCTTTTTAAAAGTAAGTGCCAACATTTTGAATCTTAATCCTCTCCTTTATGTGAAAGTAACATTTTCACAGTAAACTTATTAAAGATAGCAGACAAAATTATATAACTGAGATTTTTTGTGTGTGAGAGTGGTATTAACACTACTCATATCTGAGTATTAATAAATTGTTTATAAAGACACTCAATATACATACTCAGTCTTTTTCATCTTGCAAACCACTATGCAGAATTGCATAGCAAATTAGAACTAATGGAGTGCTTAATCTTCTTTAGACCATCTATGGACTGAAGATGTTCATTGGACTGTAAAAGAAAGACGAAGTCATTGCTTAATAAGAAATACAATATTATTCTAAACAGTTATGGAGGCTTGTCTGTGGACATAAGGATCCATGCAACACTTCTGTCAATATGACTGGCATTATAGCCTCTCATTTGCTTTTCATCAAGAAAAATATATTTTAAATTCTTTTGTAAAATAAAATCCATAGCCAAGATTAAAAAAAAAAAGGCGGTTAAAGGCGGATTATATATATATATATATAATATATACTGTATAACTTCCTTAATTCATTTATTAAACAGTAGGTGCTCAATTTCATGTAATATTTAGTTCCCAGATCTTCACATTATGCACCTTTTCTCAAAGAATTTAACTGAGATCAAGCAGATAAACTTTGCCTAACAACTGAAAGTGTTAGTCACTGTTTTTCTTCAATAAGTTTTTTAATTATTATTCCTCTTGTAAGTTAAAGGGCACTGGCTTTGAGCTTTACAACTATTCTTTGTTCCTGTGCAGTTCTCAGCATGCAAAATGTTTATAAGGTGGGGATAAATGAAATTCTTCAGGTTCAGCTATTTTAAAGCTTATAAAATATTAAAAAGTAATATAAGGAGATGCATAGCAAACAATAGGAAGAACTGAGTTGAGATGATCAAGTGTTTTATTTTTCTCATGGTGCATTCTTTTAGCCTTTATTTTAATACAACGGTGTCATAATAGAAGAAAATACATCAAAATGAGTCAGTGCAGTTGCTTCATGGATATGTTTAGTTTACGCAGTCATAGTCCAAAATGGTGAAAAGGGAAATGCCAGTGCCACAGTTGTGATTCCACAAACTTTCCATTTTTCCAGTAACTGAAAAAGAAGCACATGAAATGCTGTCAGATTACTTGAGGGATCTAAATTTCTAATAAAGGTGTGAAACAATTATAATTTGTAGCTGCCTCAGAAGATTGCAAGGAATTGGTAGCGATATGTATTGAAAACTGGGATAGATAACAGAAGCTGAAGGGAGCATTACGGCTGCGGGCACTTTTGTGTGCTTTGGAATGAGTCTAAAAAGGTTATTGGTAGAAAGGAGAGACCAGGGAGCTAATGCTCATCTTGTCTCTGGAACTAATCTTTTTCTTCTGCATTCGGAAAAACCCCTCACAGGCAAAACATCACCTCTAACCTTGTTTTCTGTTCTGTGTTTTTTATTAACCTTTCTTTTCCAAGTCTACAGTTTTCATTCAAGTTCAGTCCCGATAGCAATCTAAGTTGACTGCTTATTATTTTTTTACAGTGAATAAGGTGTTACTGTGATATTATTTCAGCAAAAAGGCCATGTTTAGTTGCCATGGCAATTAAACAATAATAACTGCATTCTTTACTTGTCTATCACAGTTGTCAATCCAGCTCCTGCTTCCTTGTGCCAAATTTACCTTTTTTTTTGTTAGTTAATACAGCTTCATTCAGGTAATGCAGCTGAGCTTGTTCTGAAGCAGGAAACAAATAGTTTGGGCCTGTTGTAGCTGGTTACAAGTCTAGGCATCCATGGCTTGGGTCAGCGTTGGTCAAGTGCTGGACTCAGGGAGCCAAATGAGTTAATCTCTGTCTGAGGTGACAGCTGAGATGACAGATAAATATGTGTTAAGCTCTGTGTCACAGTGACCTCTGGGAAGCGCAGACACGATTTCCTGTCAAAACTTTACATCACCATGAATATCCTTGGGCTTCCAATATTTTGATCCTTCTGGGATTTATTTAGGGTACAATCAATGATTTATCAGGCAAGAAAAAGAAAAAAAGCAAGAATAAAACATAAACCATGCAGACACGTTATTTGTTTCTTCTTAGAAGGATGCTTATGAAAAGGACATGATTTTCATTGAAAAAAGTAAGCTTCTATAACCTTGGGTTTCCTTAGATTGTCAGTGTTATGGGTTTGGGATTACCTCCCAGTTACCATGTGGGACACATCTTCTAGTAGTTCTGGGTTGGATCAGAGCATATGGCACAGAAAAATGCAGCCCCTCCTCTGCTCTGTAGCTTCCATGCAGAGGAAACCATGACTGTGTTCATAGGTCAAATGCAGCTGCTGGTTTCACTTGTGTAGGGTCCCACAGCTTGGGGGTGCTTCAGAGCACAGTCCAGAGCACACAGCTTCAGAGCAGCAATACCAAGTGACGTTCTCAGCACCCATTTCTCACACTGTGTTGACAAAATAAATGTGTTCTGTGCACACCTTGTCTTTGTGCTTTCACTTTGTGGGACTGCACCTGATTAAAAAAAATATTCCAATCAATGAAACATTGCTGACAAGCTGAACCAGCTCACTTAACGTGTTGGACCATCTGACAGATGGTAACTGCTGGTGTTGTCCTTGACAATAAACTGCTTCTTTATGCAGTACATTTAGCAAATGGAAACTATCTCTCAAGTTGTAGACCATGGGTTGTTGTTGTTGTTGCTTTTCTATTAAGCCTTGTCAGAATATTCTGATAACACACAATTGTACAGCTGAGACACAAAGTTTGACATTGCATTGGTCATTTACCTTCATGCCTATCACTATTAGAAGGTTATTTCAATAATCAGGTTGAATAAACAGGTAACTTGTTTTGAAAATGATAATATGACTTTTACTTTTCAATACATTTTCCTTACTGGTCTATGCCAAATTGTTCACATCCTAAATGAATAAGCTAGGATTAAAATAATTAGTTCATCAACCAGTTACTGAGGGGACAGAAGAATAAAAAGCTCAAGGATAAAAGGAAAGCTCCTAAAATTTATCTGGAAGTGAATAGAAACTTTTCATCTATCAATGCGGGACTACTTTAATTATTTCTGACCCAGATCCCCAAAACTTTACATTTCCATATCCCTTCCCTGGGGCAAGGACCTTACAGGGGAGTTAGATCTGTATGAGGCCATCTCTTCTTTTGATACCCTGTAACGGCTTCTGAAGCCCTCTTGCCTCCAAATTCTGTTGAATAGTTCTCATCAATGTTGAAGCAAGTTCAGGCTAGAAGGAACATATCAAGGAACGAATGCAGAAATAGTCCCAAAAAGTTTCTTTAATTTTTATTCTGGCAATCTTGTCCTATTACTACTGGAAATCTCTTCTATCCTCTCTTTGCCTGACAGCTTCCACACTCAACATTTTTTCTTCTCTGTGTCTTCATGGGTGCTCCTTTTACTTCATTGTTTTGTTCTTTCATTCTCATTATCTCCTTTAAGCAGTACAACCCTTGGTTACCTCACCACTGGTGCTGCTCTTTTTGCAGTCCTGGGCCTGACACAGTGTTGGCTTCTATCACTCACTCTCCTTATAATCTGGCTTTGTATCTTTACACATCAGGCTTTTCAGGAGGGACTATCTGCTGGTTTCTGGTGATTCATCAGAACATAGCACTGCATCCTAGATCCTTGATTGACATTTTGGTGTTTCTGTGATAACAATCAGATTTTTTAAAAAAATTTCACAGTTAACTTTCGTTAACTGTAATCACTATGAAAGACTTGAAATGCACCCTAAGCAACTTGTCTTGAACTGCAGGAAAAGAGAAGTGAACACTGCCTCTATTGTTAAAAACAAAAACATCCTGAAAAGGCTGTTAACCAGCAGTACTCATCCCAGAAAACATGGAAATGGAGAGCGACAGAGAGAATGTTTTCCTGAATTCCAGCGAGCCTTTATATTGGATTTGCCTTTGCCATGTCAAAGGATTCACATTAAAGATAAATAAAGGAGATTTTATTCAATAACAGTCAAGTTGTAGCAGGATCAGACATACAACAGGAGAGCGTGTCACAGCTGCTGACTTGTCAGTCTAAACAAAAACAAATTCACTTCATGGCCTGTTTACCTATAGAGGGAAGGTGCCTCGGCCCAAAATTTGTAAGGCTACCTTTTCTTGACCACTGAAAGATGCAATCACACTTCTTACAGAAAAGAACTTCAATATCTGACAACAGACAAATTTTAATTCTCAGCTTACTTAATTCTTCTCTTGAGTAATTTCTTCCTTACAACAACAAAACCAGGGATTTGGGTATTTTTTAATCCCTTTCACTCAAAAAGAAGCAAGTTAAAAGAGGGGGGCAAAGCAATATGTGCCTTTAAAAAACAAAAGAATTCTGTCTTGTTCAGATTAGGCTAAAATGTTTTCAACAGAATAAGCAAAAGAAAAATCCTTTCAGCAATGGAGGCAATGTTAATATAAAAGAGTGATTTTAGAAGTTTTTTTCCAGCATTTTTTGAAATGAGAAAAAGTATCCATTTATTATTTTCCCACAAGCATGAAATTACTGTATTAATATTTTTTAATTTCCTGATTAAAGCACCTTTCAGATAAAGGACTATGACTTACTGTTCAACAAATCCTCTCCATAAGGAAAAGCTGAAGGCAGCATTGTGGAAGAGGCTGGAATGCCTGTAGGTATGATTTCACAATGTATGTATCCCTGTTGTGCAACAGGGACCTTGCTTGAGAGTATATTTTCAGTCAATATTTTTATAACTCTATAAAATGTATCAGAACCAATATGTTGAACAGAATTTTGCTAATTTATCAATTTCTGAATTTAGGGAAATTTATTATATTCTGAATATTCTTGGCCAGACCCTAAACTTCTCTGTCTCCAGAAACATGACACACAGCCATCACAGGGCAAAAAATAAACAGAGCCCCCAGCTGTCTTTGTTAACACCAGTATGCATTGTATTGTTCTGGTTCTGTTGGTTTGGAGAGTTTTTTCATCTCTTTGAGGATATAAACTTAACAGTTCCTTCTCAAAAAGGATTTTCAGTTCAATATTTTAAAATAAAGCTCTCTTTTCACTTTCCCGTAGAGTAAGAAATGAGGAGCCAGTTGAGGGACCATATGGCTAAGAAGTTCTCATTTGTTTAGTTAGATGATACCACAGACAGGAAATCAACGTATAGGAATTTCACAACCACATTTCCATCTGTTTTATGTGGGTGATGCCATCAAAGAAGCTGACAAGCCTTAGCAATCCTCCAGCATATGTCAGCTTTTGGTAGTGCTAGAGGTCCAAAGTCCATTCTCACACCTGCCTCAAGCAGCAGCAGGAGCAAAAATTGGAGATGATCTCTGGAAGGCCTATGACTACGCAACATGGCTAGCTCTGAACTGAGATATTTCTGGTTTTAGCTGTGTTTGATAAGATATGCATCGTTTGTCATGGAAATTCTGGTGTAATTACTACCAGCTGAAATAAATTTCAGTGTACAAAGATCAAAACAAGATTTTTTTATAACATGATGGCAGGCTATAAACCTGGTCATCAGGTGCAGGATCTACTGATAGTTACGGGAGAGCCTAAAGTCCCCCCTGAAATCAGACATTAAATTTCACAACCCCTGTGTACTTTGAAGTCATTCCCACTCTCCGTGACTGGAGGGTGTAAAGAAAACCAAAGCTGGATTTGTATGTCATTCAAAAGGAGAGATCAATTGAAACATTTAGGAATATTATTAGTGTCATTTACATGTCATGGAGAGTCTTGTAACTATGATAGTTTTGATGATTTTCTCTCAAATAAAAGAAGTTCAAGCTGCTCATTCTGGTTATTTTCCTCAAAAGACAGGAGAAATGGACACTAATAAATTCAGCCTCTAAAGATGAATTTAATCAAGAGAAGAGAATTTTCATTCTTGTATAAATGATCAACTGAATTCTGCAATTTGCATTCAACTGCTTGTGCTTTCACTTGCAGGTCTTAATTAGGATCACTATTGCATCTTGTAGACAGCTAGACTATTAGTATTGTTGGTAGCTTGCCACCATATTTGGCAGCCCAACAAAACTGCAAAAGCTGAAAAATAAGCTTATTAAAAAAGTCAGTAAAGCCAACATCCTTTCTGAAAGTTTTAATCTAGGTTTCCATATGCTGTACCTTTGCTGAGGGTAAAAATTATCAACCTGCTGGTCTGCTTCCATCTATCAGAGCATTTCCTCTGAATATTATTTCAGAAGAAATTGTCTTTTTTTTGTTATCAGTCTGGATATTGATTATCATTTTCAGATTCTTATGTCTTTCATGTAAGCACTCTTGAGAAGGCTCTTTAGGTGTAAAGAGAACACTTTTATTGCTTGTAATTACATTTAGACTGCATGATGGATGCATATCCTTAAATGAAAATAGAAGGTAACCACACATTTTTGTTGTACTTTATACCATCTTCCTGATGCCTGGAGATTAACTTTATTGACAAATTTGGAATTCACTAATTGTAAGGAACAGATCTTTAAAATCAGGCTATAGAACACAAAAGAGGAAAGCCTGGAGAAAGACAATGGCAGTTCTATTTTTGTCACTGTTGCGATTTTTTTTTTAGAACAGAGGTTCTTCCATTTCCTTTCTTATTCATTGCTGCCATTTAAGGTATAAACTCCCCATAATGATTAGTTCATTCTATAAGTTTGTGTAAGATCTAATAATTGGGCCTTCAGTATTTCTTGGGAGCTAGGTGGAATATCAATAAAAGCAACAAATAATAATAATTATAGCCTAACAGAAAATGTTTAGATACTCATTAAGCCCATCAACAAAAGATATCAATTACAGATTAAGCACTATTGAAATGTGAGCTTCAGATAGAAATATCAGAGGTTGAAGATACAGGGAATCATACAGTTACAAAGGGAACAAACCTATCTGTCTTTGCTTGCTAAGAAAGACCATTTCTATCTCCTAATTCATAACAATGACATTGTGAAGGGCATTTCCTTTCCCTGTGTTTCAGGTTAGAAGAGCATTGTGAAGTAACCAAAAGAAATTAGAAGGCAGTGGCTTCATAAGTGATTTGGGTGTCTAATTAAGCTAGAATTCTTTGTGAGTTTTCACCTGACAAAACTGAGTAAGTTGAAGAATCCCCTGTGTGGTTTGAATATCAACCCCACATCTAACAGCAGTAGAAACCCTAAATGTGAAGTGTATAGTACAAGTTAAATGTCTGTTTTAACCCCTGCTACAGATGAAATCTAGGGGAAAATGGAGACAATGTAGTATTTACCAGAAACAATTTTTTCTTTTGTATGGTCTGTACTTATTTCATCTTAAGTGATATCTTCTCAGGCAGCTGAAATATGCAGTGGTTCCATTCCCAGAAGCAAGCAAATTTTTCCTTATTCAAGCGATTTGATACAGTACATTACAAACACAGCAAAATTCACAGCAGTAACAAATAAATTCACTTTGTCTAAAGATGCTTTCACAGTTTCTTGTTGATGCCAGTATTTGAAGCCACTCTTTGCTGGGATATCTCCTCTCCTCTCCTACGTAAACTATTTTTTATTTTAATGGGTTTATGTTAGAAAACTCAAATTTTTTTTCTTCTGCTTTACACACAAAGATAGAGCATTAAAAGGAAAAACAAAAAAAGGTTTTATGGATAACTAACTGTTAAAATATGGTTGCAGAAAAAGAATTCTTAGCATTATAATCTTACTAAATGACATTTAAGGTAAGAAAATGCTTAATCTATAAGCTGGTATTTAATTACCTGGAAGTGTTATTTATTACCTTGGGCACTTTGATTCTATACTAATCATCCTTTTATTTTGGAACAAAACATAAAGATTCATATATGCAGATTTTAATTTCTTTCAAGATTTGTAATCCATTATATAAGATGGTAATTATATTAAAAAAATCAAAACAAGATTCAGAACTATTTAATTTGGAAGGAAAAAAAGAAATTTCTTGCCCACCTGCAGAAACACTGCCATTTTTATCCTTACAGTTTTCTATATATTTAAATAGATGCATATTAATATATATATAATGAACAGTATCAAGAAATTTCTGTAATAGTCTACACCAACACCAAGCCTACCTCTATTGTTTATTATAACCTCACAAAAAAAAGAAATTGCTTCTCATTGTCTTGGTAAATTCACATGTCACACCAATCTGAGCTTCCTGACATGAGAGTACAAGTAACACAGGAGCAGGATAAGCTCGTTTCTCTGCAGGTAAACGGTGACCTCCTGCACTGCCTCTGGGACTTTCCATGTGTGCTCTGTGTGGTGCTGTAAAGGATCAGTCATCGGTGCTGGGTCCCAGATCCTCTTAGGAGCAATTTTTATGCACCAGTTGGCTAAAAGACCTTCATGTTGGCAGGAAAAGGCAAAAAGTGTTGATATTTCTGTGGTCTGACAGCCCAGAGAGCTGGAGAGGGGGCTGGAGGCACGGGTGGGATCTTGTTCCTCCACGCAGGCTTAGGTTATGAGTTAGACCCACCACAGTAACATCAAAGCAGGAATTCAGTGTTACTGCTAGAGATGATAGGAAACAGAGAGGACAGGCTAAGGCAAAATCCTGATGAGCAAGGATCAAGAGTAGTAGATGCAAAGAGTGAGAGAAATATTTTTGCTGGAGTCGCAGACAGGTTTTCTAGAAGAGGAGTTATGAATAAATTCTTTTTTTATGCGATGGTTGTTTTGTAGTTGGACACTTAATTATAGCAAACATTACATATTTCTATTACATAAAAATAGGCACCAAATCTTGAATGATATATCAAATATAGTCAGAGAACACTATATGTAAGCTGTATCAACACACATGCCAAGAAAAAAAAAAAAAAGAAAAAGGAAAAAAAAGAAAAAGTAGAACAAGAATATTGAGTTGAGTACAAGGAAAGAAAAGAAAAGTTTCAGTCCTACAGGATGAAGTTTAGGCATATTGTTCCATTTCAGTATAGGAAGAAGCAAATTGATACTTCTGCAGTCTCCAGAGGCTCCTTCTGAACATAGCCAGTGTGTGATTTCGTGTGACTCTGTGTGAGCAACCTAGTTGTCTTTCATGTATACTCCAACAAAAGTCCACCTCAGTGACTTGCAATCATTTGGGAATTTGCTTTGAAGATGGTGATGGCAATTTTTAATACATAGATTTATTACTGTTGGAAATGTTCTATATTTCTGGTGTTACTCCTTTCCCCAAAGTTAAGCTGAGCAGTATTTTCAATGTATTAGATGTGGAAATAATAAATACAAAAATTCTTACTGCTTTTATGCTTTTGTGGATATATAGTCCCAGTTTAGGGCAAATTCTG
>WBMY01012103.1:1258-27931 GCA_013397315.1 Donacobius atricapilla
TCCCTTCCCCTCCTTTATGGCCCCCCTGCCCCCGGTGTCATACTCACTTCCCGTCCCCTTCATCATCACCTCCCTGTCCCCGTCCCACTTCTCGCTTTTCCTCGGCGACAAAAAAACAGAACGCCCCCGCTCCCCCGCTCCCAGTACCAAACTTTATAGTCTTATGTTTCAAACGTTGGGCAGCCGTACAGCCCCCAAGCAAACATCTCCCCGCTGTCCTCAGTCCGTCCCGCACGCTGGGAAAGCTCCCCCAGTGGTTCCCTGGGGGTTCTTCAGTCCTTTGGCACCGCCGCTCTCTCTGGGATACGGAGCTGGGTGCTCTTAGCGGGTTTCCAGGGGCGGGGGTGCACAAAGCGGTGTTAATTACATATTATTCCCCCTCTGCCCTGCTCCCTCCCGGCCCGGGCCCCGCGGTTGTGAGTCTGGGGGAGGTGGGTGCCCTGTGCGGCTGAGCCCCAGAGGTTCTGCCGGGGCTGGGTGGTGGGTTTATCCACGGGGTGACCAGGGCTGGGGGTGTTGTCAGAGCCCGAACCGGGCGCTGCCGGCACCGAGCAGGACCGCGGCCTCTTACCGCCGCTCCCCGCCTTATCTCAGCCCGGAGCGCTGTGCCGCTGCCCGCGGGCAGCTCGGGGCTCGCTGTCCCCTGTCGGGCTCCTCACCTGTGGTCCTGCCCCTGTCCGGACCCCGGAGCAGTGCACAGCCCCTGCCCTCTGCCCCAGCGACAACCTGAAGGGGCAGCTCGTTCTCCCGACCCTGCCCTTACCCTGCAGGGAGCTGCTGCTTCCCATTCTGCATTCGTGAACCTCCCTGGATTTGCTTGTTGCATAAGCACGCATGTTTAATATTGATTCAGGAACTTTATTTCAAAGAGCTGGGGCCCGGGGAGAAGCACCGAGTGCCTCGTGCTGATTAGAATTCCGTTTTTTAAGTAGATAGCTCTTTACATAATGCATTCAGGCTGGGCTGGCACAATGGGGATATGAGCTTTGAGAGGAATCGACTGAGTTGGTGAGAACAAAGGTGCTGAGAGCAGGTCCTGGTGAGGAGCTGCTGTTGAGGTCCTGCAGGGATTTTAGGGCTTTGTTGTTAACCTCCTGAAAAACTGTACTTTTGGTCGGGGCTGGAATTTTCCATGCTTGCTGCGCCCAGAGGTGTTTTGCTTTCCTACGCTCTAACAGACGGAGAGAACGCTGTCCCTGTGCAGGTTACTATAAGGAGCAGATGTTATCTAGCACACCTCTTGCCGGGGTATGGAAATCACGCCGCTCCTGTGCAGGCAGGGCTCCATTCTCCCTTTTACTGCCGGCTGCAGCCACCAGCCCTCCTGTGTGAGGTTCTGACAAACCACCGTGTGGCAGAAACCTCCCCGGGGGACGGGGTCTTGAAGGACCCTCTGGGATCGGGTTTGCTCTGGCATCCCACGGGGAGGAATCCCACCACCTCTGCTCTCCGAACGTTGCCTTTCCCAGGTTTTCATCTGCTCCTCGCCCCGGTGCCGGGTGCGATGCTGGGGCTGAGGCGTGCAGCTCTGAGCGGCAGAGGAGCTCCTGTGGTGCAGCTCTTCCTGCTCTGGCCACACAGAAGCCTGTGCCGAAAGGAGGAGTCGCTTCTCAGCCGTGTGCTTTCTCAAAAAAACAGTTAAAAATCAGAAAGAGGGAGCCGTGCCAAAATAAAGTTTTTGGGGGTTTAAAACGGGTGTGTACGGTCACGTCGTTACAGCAGGGTTAGCTTTTCCCTGGTGTGCTGCCCCGTGCACTCAGAGGAAGGGAAGGTGGGGTTTGGATGTGGTGCTGCAGGCTGTTAGTCCCTGGAACAGGAGGTAGAGCCCCGTCACCCCTGCCCCATCCATCTGGGGCCCTCGGGAAGTGCTTTTGGACAGAGCTGGAGGCGCAGGTGGGAGCTGGGAGGAACAAACTGCTCCTGGGCAGCCCCTCCACATCAGCCTCTCCCGCCGAGCAGTGGCCACTCCGGTTTCCCAAACGCAAATCCCTGTCGGGACAAAACTGCTGCCACTCGAGAGTTTCCTTCAGGCTCCTCTCCCGTCCCTTTTACGCTGCCGTGTGTGTTAAATTTGGGTAGCTGCTGCCAGCGAGGTGAGAAGGATTGATACTGGTGATTGAGATGCGCCCCAAAAATAGTGTTCTGGGCAGTGTTAGCCCTTGCTGCTAACACAGCAGCAGGAGCGCGGTGCCTGCTCAGTGCTCTTCCCCGTGCTCTTTAATGCTAATTGTTCTCCTGTCCTCAAACATTTTGCTGCTGTTCACCCGTGGGGCAAGCAGATAATTGTAGTCTAATGTGCTGGAAAGTATCTGCACTTTAATCACTTACTCATATCTTTGTCAAATCATGAGCCGCGTTTTGTTTCATTGGTTTATGGATTTTCCTCTGTCGTGTTTATCACAAAACTTCTGCCCCTGCTGCACTGAACAGCAAAACTCCGTAGTGAAGTTTGGGTGGTTAAAAGCCGCCAAACGTGTATGCTGCTTTCCTGGCGTCTTTGCATTTGTCCAATTTTAGAGGCAGCAGCTGATGCAGGAGCCTCTCTCATCCTGTATTGGTGTGAAATGTTCTAGCAGGATGTCAATTTGCACGCTACTCTCATTAGCCAGTTCGTTAGTGTCGTGTTACTGCCTGGTATCAGAATGCTGGAAATCTGTCTGGGATGGCTGTTACTCGGGGATCACACTCCCAGAGCATCAGGGGCAGCTTTAAGCCTGCGATTTTTGTTTTTTTCTTAGATACATTTTCCCAAAAATTGCCTTCACGGTTGCAACTTGGAAATGCAGTGTTTTGTTCCTTCAGGTGTGTTTGCATTAATTTGCATTAATTCGGAACCTGACTGCCCAGGATTACATCCTCTACATCCTTCCCTTCGGCAGCACATGGCGCCGCAAGCCCCGATCTGCCTGGCCTGCCATTGTCACCTTGTCACAATATACACGGTTTTGCTGTGAGGGTGTTGTTTTTGGAAATCATATCCACTCCAGCTGTGGCTGGTCGTTCTGCCTGCAGATTGCTGCGTGCCTCAGACCCTTTACAGTGTGGTGCTGGTGGATGCTGCCGGGCTGTGCCAGGATTTGTGGCAGCAGGGCAGCGCTGTACCTGGGCACACACGGAGCTGTGCCACACTCGTCACATTCCCCGTCCCTGCTCGGGACGCCAGCCCTTGCGCGGGTTTGCTGCGGCTGGGGACGCTTGGGCTGTGAGTTCACGTTGTCACAGAGCACCTCTGCTGCTGCTGGAAATCTCTGCTGTGTCAGACCGAGCGGGGCAGCTGGACAGGACCCACAGGGGTCCTGTGCTGAGGGTCTCTTCAGATGCTCTGAGGTGACACTGGGCTGCCTTCAGAGCAGCTTGTGCAAAGAGGTGGCCATTCTCTCCAGCTCAAAGGCTTCCCGAGCCCCAGGCATGCCCTGGTATCATGCCTGAAGCCTTCTCCTCTTTGGTTTTCACTTCACAGGCTGTTGGATTTCCATCATAAGGGCACACTCGGGCTTCTTGTGTGCGCAGTGGCCGGTCCGTGTTGGATTCTGCGCCCTGGGCCGGTCCGTGTTGGTTTCTGTGCCCTGCTGTGTCTGTGTGTGCCGTGCATTCCCGTGGCACTCGGCAGCCTTCCCCACAGCACCTATGTGCCCCTGGAGCCTTTCCTGTGCTGGCCCGCTGCTTCCCTCCCTCCCTTCATCAGACCTTCCCAGAGGGCTGCTGCCGCCCCGACGCCTGCAGCAACTATTCTTCCAGTCGAGCCAAGGCTGTGCTCTATCTTTTCACCCTTTTTTTTTGTTTCTTTTTCTCTTAAGCGCAGCATTCAGCATCTTTGGTCTACCTAACAAAGCGTTTGTGATCCCTCCTGCTTCTCAGGTGATCTTCCCTCCAAGCAGTGCCCCTGACTCCCAGCTCCATCCACAGCTGCCTGCCGTGGCTGCCTCCTCCCGGCCTGGGCCCCATGGCTGTCCCCAGGCCGCAGAGTGTGGCTTCTCTGGGAGGCCACGGGGAAGGTGAAACACTTCCGAGGGGGAAAGGTGTCCCTTTAAGATTGCTTTTAACGTGGAGGAAAGGATGTGAGTGTTTTCTAAGGGTCTGGGTTTGTAACTTGAGAGCAAGTCTCAGCTGGATTGTGGTACTGAAAATGGGAGTTGTTTGGGTGAAGGGATTTTTCAGCTGAGTTGAAAAATTCACGTGGCTGAGTGGCTAGAGCAGTTTGACTGGGGTTTTGTAAGGTCTTGGGGTGTTTAGCAGCCCCTGCCCTTTATGCCTTGGAGGAGCTTCTGCACAGCTGTAGTAATACTTCCATAAAGGCAAGGAAGTGAAACCCATGTGAGTTTTTTTTCCTAACCATGGACATCAGAAAAACTTCTTTCTGTTTTCTAAAGCCCTTGTACCTTCTGCCAGGCTCTGTGTGTGTGTGTGTGTGTCTGCCGGTTGTTTTGTAAAAGAATGTCGGACTGAAATGTACCTCAGCAACTCAAGGGCCTCAAGTGAGGCCGTCCAAGCGATCCGATCTCTGAAATTCTTAATTTGCTGCCTGAAGAATTGCTGCGAATGTTTGGAAGCCGTGTTTATCTTACCCATGTCTTTCTGACACTTAAAAGCTCTCGATCTTGGGCTGTGCTGGCCTATAGTGCTGTCTTGCTGAGGAGATACTGGCACATGAGGTGAAATGTCAAATTTCTGTTCCACAGACGTGTAGTTTATCCCTCAATCTGCGTTTTGTACATCGCCTGGCCTTCTCTGGTTTATCAGGAACACCTCGCTTCCCCAGAAGGGAATGCCCTCCTCGAGGTTGTGCTGAGGATGCTGAGCGTGAAACCTTGTCCATGTTATCTGGTCACACCAGCAAGATAATCGCTGTTTGGAGAGAGCGTGTCCCAGCTGGTCCAAAAACAGTGGGGCAGTCTGGGTCACTGTGGGGCTTGTTTTGCATTCCTGCCCCTAGGACAAGTATAAGAGGAGTGAGGGCAGTCCCCTGGCAGCTCACTGGGGCTCCTTCTCCCTCCCACACAGGTAAGCCAGCACTGCGTTTGGTTTTGGTTCTGCTGGGCAGCGCGCTGGGGGAGCAGCTCTGCCTTTTGTCGTCTCTCTGTATTGTTCAGGTGGCCGCTGCTGGCAGGATTATCCCCCAGTGCTGGTAATCGCTGCGCGTGGCACCAGCGCTGTGCTTGCAGTTTTGGGCAGCTGCCTCGTGCACCACATTTCACTGTGGGGACGCGTCCCACCGTGGGGACATGTCCTGCCATGGGGACACGTCCCCCTGTGGGGACACGTCCTGCTGTGGGGAGGCAGCCGTGGGGACACATCCTGCCATGGGGATACGTCCTGCCATGGGGAGGCAGCTGTGGGGACACGTCCCGCTCTGGGGAGGCAGCGTGCTGGCAGGAATGAGGGTCCCTGCGCGGGTCTGCACCTGCCTGCAAGGAAGGAGCAGTTCTACTCAGCAGTTTCACTCGGCAGCTGTCAGCAGCGCTCTGACAGCCAAGCTTGCTGCGGATTCATTGAAGGCGATGTTAATTACCTGGCAGTCTCTCAACTTCCTTTTGTCTGTCAGGTTTGTCCCCCCTTCGGGGGCCTTTGCTGTGGTGCTTAGGTTACCTGGAGCACTAGTAGTTGTTGGCTTGGTTTGTCGTTCACTCGTTATTTCTTAGTTAATGAAACAAATTACATAGTGTAGAACCATAGACTCGTTAAGGTTGGAAAAAACCCTTAAAGCCATAGAGTCTGCGTGTAATCAGGTATCTCTCTGTAACTTTGTTAGACACTTATCAGTGTGTTGCATTCCCTCCTCCCTTCCTTGTGCGCCGCTTCCTTGCCTGTCCCCACAGGGAGGGAGGGAGCACACGGAGAATTCTCTCTGCACACATAGTACGGAGGTGCTGAGGCACCTCTCCAACGTGTGACCCAGCTGAAGGCGGGCTCCTCGAGCTCTTCTGCCAGGAACCGGGTTTGCAGGGCGTGAAAACCTGGCTTGCCTGCCGAGCAGGCCGGTGCTTCTGGAGAGACGTGTGCCCACTGCCCTTGCCGCTCTGTGCAGGACCCCCTGGGATTCCTGCCCAGGCTCCCCCAGGATCCCTGCCCAGGGCCCCCTGAGATCCCTGCCCAGGCCCCCCGGGACTCTTCCCCAGGGCTACCCCAGGATTCCTGCCCAGAGTCCCCCCGGGATTCCTGCACCCCGGGATTGCCCCGCGCTCAGAATCCCGGATGAGTGGCCTGGCTTTCAGAAGTGCTGAGCGCTCGAAGTTCCCACCGAGCACAGTGGCAGCCGAGGGAGTGACTCAACATTTCTGAATCAGCATCATCCCCGCTTAAGTAAGGTCCTGTTTGCTTGATCTGAACCTCCCGAACGAAAATTCTCACTGAACGAAAATTCTCATTCATGGTTTTAGGGTTGTAGGAGACAAAGCTGCGTGTCTAATTTTAATCGTCTCTTTATTTAAAGCTCCTTTAGCTAATAGCTTTATCAGGGCATTTATTTGTCATTACTTATGCATATCTATCTGGGATGGTGCTCTGTATTTAAGGAAAATGATGTTCTATTCCGTTTTAGCTGGCAGGCTTTTACAGATTAGTGTGAGTTGCCATAGAGAATGACTGGCAGGTTAAGCTTGACTTTTGAAAGGGGCTTATTGAATTGAAGCACAAAAAAAACCACCTCAGCACCGAGGGAGAAATTTTAATAGCTAGGTAGAATCCGTGATCCTACTCAAATGCAGAGGTAATTGTTACCCTTTGGGAAAAATTAAGTGCAGAAATGTCCTTACAAAAGAAGAGAAGGTTTGAACATGGGAGGGAGGGGGAAGGATTTGTACGGAGCATTTTTTCAAGTATACCAAAGCGTGATGTATTCCAGTTAAAACTGTAGAAAATATCAAATAAGGATGAGTTTGTTTCCTTTTGAAATTGTGCTGGATCTGCCCAACAGCATTTGTTTTACAAGGAGGGAAGCCATGTGTTCACACTGTGTGATGCCATGACTTTCTAAATTAACATTCCGCTCTTATTTTTGTGCAACACATTTGTTTCCAATAAATAGCTGCTACTTCAGTGCCTCTAATAACATGGAAAATTCCAGTGCAGTAACAGGTCTCTGACTGGATGCGTTCCTCCTCAGATAAAGTGACAGGCTTGTTTTTCCCTGAACTTTTGAAATGAGATATATTTTATTTACACGGTTGAGACTGACACAGTAGTTTTCAGAAAGGCTTGTTATTTTAAGCCTACTCGGAGAATGTAGTAAAATCACTTCTGTGTGTTTGTTGCCAGTGTTTCAAGGAAGTCAGGCCCCGTGAAAATGTCATAGTCGGTGGTTACACGAAGCCAGAGCTGCCTGAAAAACCTGAGCAGCTTTTTGGCAGCATCGGGCTCCTTCTGTGTGGGAGGCGAGTGGGAAGGGCTTTTTCTGGGTGGCTCTGGTGGGTTTGGCTTGATCCAGGACAGACAAACGTTGAGATTTTCATATCTGAAGATACAAACGTGCATTGAGAGAATGGCCAGGTGCAGTTTTTGCCTTTCTGGTTAGCAAAGGGAATTAGCCTGAGGTCAGAGCGCAGTTGAGCCGCGGGCAGGGCTGTTGAATGAAGGTGACAGGTGATTCTGGTGTGCATTCCTGCTTCCTCGCTGCTCGGGGCTTGTTTAAATCAGCGCCCCTGCGTGCCCAGTCAGTGTTTTCACCTGCTTTCATCCTGCTTTCATCCTACCAGTGTCAAACGTAGGAAATCATTATTGCTGTTCTCCTTCTCCCGATTCATTTAGGGATCCCTGCCTTTCTGTATGCACATACTGGGCCTGCATGCCTATAAACTGTGATCTTTATTTAAATATTGTTACTAGGGGAAGAGTAAATCTTATATCCAAAATCGTGCAGACAGCAGCCCCTGAGGTTTCAGCTATCATGGGACGAGCAGTGCAGTTTTTTCACGTGCTTTTAATATCCTGCACTTAGCTTGAAAGTAAAAGAAGGGGAAAAAAAGCCACAGACTTCCTTAGAAACATGATCTGCGATTTGTTGAAAACAATTCTAATGTAGATATCTTTTCCTCCTAGGTTTTACCAAGGGACAGTACATCTAACCCTTAACTTGGATCATCTCTTGTTCATCAGCTTGAAAATCATAACAGCCCCCAAAACTGACATTTGATCTGAAAGAAAAAGCTGTGACAAATGGACAATATGTCTATTACTAACACACCAACAAGTAATGATGCTTGTCTGAGCATTGTTCACAGCTTGATGTGCCATCGGCAAGGTGGAGAGAGCGAAACTTTCGCCAAGCGCGCAATCGAAAGTTTAGTTAAAAAGCTGAAGGAGAAAAAGGATGAGTTGGATTCTCTGATTACAGCTATAACCACAAACGGAGCTCATCCTAGCAAGTGTGTTACAATACAGAGAACGCTGGATGGGAGGCTTCAGGTTAGTACAAGTGGAAATCAGATGTTTTCCTCCTGGCAAAGCTGGGGCAAAAGCAAGTGACACGGGATCCCAGAGTGTTGAGGAAGGGTGGAGAGCTCTGCTCTTGCATCTTCCCTCACCCCCGTTTGTGGGCATGTTTTATGGCTGGAGCTCTGGGCTGCTGCAGTAGTTTTTTGTTTGGGGTTGGTTTTTTCCCAAAATGAGGAGAAAGCATTGGATCAGCCATTCTAATTGAGTGTGTGTTGCAGTGAAAACCAGAGTCGTGTAACAGATTCAGCTGTTGCTCCTGGTATTTTCAGTACAAGCTCCTGTTAGCTCTGTGTTGGTCAGAAGTATAAAGGCAGACCTGTTCTAAGAAGGTGCTCCAGGGAGTCTGCACTGAGGGTTTTTGTTTGCCTTGTATCGTCAGTGCTCAGTACCTGCATAGCTTGGGGTGCAGTTTCCTTCTTCCAGGACAGATGTCATGTTTGCTGCCTAGCTCTCTGTCTGCCCTAGAAGCATTTTCTAATTTTTTTTTTTAATGGATTGGCATTCTTCTGCTTGTAAATTCCTGACAGTGTAGCTCAGCGCCCCGTTCCTCCTCTTCTGGGGCAAAGCTCCTTCACATACATCCACGGTGGGGAAGGTAACCATACCTAGTGCCTCAGGCACAAGTTCGGCTTCTGCCATTTTGTATCCTGGTTTTTTTTTTTCACTTCAGAATCACAGCGTTGACTTACCTGTGGCATAAGCCCTCGTAGAAACTTGTTTCCGTTGGGCGCAGAACTTGAGCAAACCATACACAAACCATACACCACCTTTTTCTTTTTTTTTTTTAATACGTTTTGATGATGGAGGGAGGGCGTAGTGTTGTTTGTCCCCTTCCCTTCCTGCCCCTCACCGTGTGAAATGCAGTGCCCTGCTGCTTTCCCCATCAGCTTTTGTGTCTGACGTTTTTAGGTGGCTGGCCGCAAGGGATTCCCTCATGTGATTTATGCTCGTCTTTGGAGGTGGCCTGATCTTCATAAAAATGAACTCAAGCATGTTAAATATTGTCAGTATGCTTTTGACTTAAAATGTGACAGTGTCTGTGTAAATCCTTACCATTATGAGCGTGTTGTGTCGCCTGGCATCGGTGAGTGCACCCTTGAATTGCAGTGGGACAGTGGGGATAGAGGGGGAAACATTCAGGATGTAGAAAATGCAGGCCTGGGTTAGAAACATTAAGTTTGTAATGATCTGGGTATAAATTACCCTCATGTGCTTGCTCTTACCTTTCTTAGTGCAATTATTCTTTAACCTTTGCTGCAGATGCGAAGGAAAAGTGTGTGGCTTTTGTTTGAGCCTTTCTGTTGGGTTTGCACGGAGTTCTTGCTGTTGTTGCGTGTCCTAGGAGTAACTTAGAGAGGCTTGTCTTGTGAGGGAGGGGGTCTACCTCTAAGTAGAGCCTGCAGCGCTAGTTTTTAAAGGCTGGTAAGTGTTTAAACGTGTTTTAAGATCTCTGAATGCATTCCCCCGCACCCTCTTTTCTCTGTCTTCTCTCCAAAGATCTCTCAGGACTGACGCTGCAGAGCTCGGGTGAGTAGCTGTGTTTGCTGCTGTGTTTCTGTGGGCACGAGCCTTGTTCAACCCTCCCCGGCAGGCACAGCTCTTCCCTCTGCCTGGCTGGCAGGCCTGGGAAGGTGCTTTGTCCTCCCGCCTCCCCAAAACCAGATAAAGCACCGTGTTGGAGGCAAATATCAATAGATTCCTCGGGCAGAGGCTCCAGGCAAGCCTGTGGCTGTGTCCTGCTTTCATGGCGTCCTGCTTGTGAGACCCAAGAGAAAACCAAAACTCTCCTGGCTGAGTGCTGCTGGTTAATCAGAAAGGACACCCAAAGCTGCATGCACCTGTGTGATATGCTAATTAATTGGATTGGGAGTGCTAAATGTGATCTGATAGGCGGGATGAGAAGAAAAGAGTGGAAATTCACTAATCAATTCTGCAGTTGGATAAAGGAGTCTGATATTCTTTGCTTTCCCTGAAGCTTGAGAGAAATTGGACATGAAATCTCGACATGATTATAATAATGACATTGTTCAGAAATGTGAGATTGTACAGCTGGTAACTGCTTTTCAAAACCTGTTTTATTCTCCTCCCAGAGGAAGTGCTTTGAGGAAGAAATTTGTGTGATCCAGTGATTTTAGCACATTATTAGAAGTATCCAAGCAAAAATGAACTAGGAAAAACCCCATCAAACACCCCAGCAAACTTAACTTGATGAGCTTTAACCCATGTGCTCATCTCTGCTGATTTGCATTGTTTCCTGTGTCTTCTGAAAAAATGATCCTTCTGCACGGAATCAAAGCTGACTTTACATTATTTAAAATAAAACGAATAACGAAGTTGTTTCATTATTTAATGCCAGCAGCTAAATAGATCGTAAGCGTTCCCTTGTCCTGCTCCTGGTCTTGCAGCAGGGAGCAGGTTTTAACACATTTTAGTCCACTTTAAAAAGGAGCATAGGAGCTAATGTGGTGGAGGAGGCAGTAGCATATATGAAAATAAATTGCTGTAGTGGCAGTGGTAATTCCCTAGCACAGTGTGTGGAGCAGTCTGGATTACAGCTGCACTGCTGAGCGCAGAGTGGCTTCCTGTGGTCTTTGAATGGGAATTTGATTTTCTAGTCGGTCTGAATGGGAGCCGCTTAAGATTACTCCAGGGATGCATGAGGTTTATGTGCCACGTTCACAAATCCGTGTTTTTCACGGGGGCTCTGTGTGTGTGCCCACTCGCATGCCAGGAACTGGCTCGTTAGCTGCTGCCTTAACTCACATCCAACTGCTTGGAGAAAAAAAAACCCACTTTTATCTTTTCATTGCGTTAACTGCGTCCGTTGGCGGACCGGGCAGCAAAACGGCGCGGGGCCGAGCTGCTCGTTCAGGGGCCCTGAGCAGAACAAGCAGCTCTCCCCTCTGCCTGGACCTCGGTGGCAGGGCTGGCTGTGCCCACGAGTGACCTGTGCTGTCCCCGCAGCTCCCTCCAGCATGCTGGTGAAGGACGAGTACGTGCACGACTACGAGGGGCAGCCGTCGCTGTCGTCGGCCGAGGGCCACTCGGTGCAGACCATCCAGCACCCGCCCAGCAACCGGGCGTCCTCAGAGCCCTACAGTGCCCCGGCCATGCTGGCCCCCGCCGAGGCCAGCACCACCAGCACCACCAACTTCCCCAACATTCCCGTGGCCTCCACAAGTAAGGTCATGGGGCGGGACGGAGCGCCAGCCACGGCTGCGGCAGGCCCGGCATGAGGCTGGGGACAGCTGCACGGGGCTGGGGATGGCCCTGGCTATCTCCTGAGCATTGCCCTGAGGTGCTCACAGCAGCAGCACCAACCCAGGGGTACTGCTGTGTGCCGCTGACCTGTCAGTTCCACCAAGACTGGCGCTGCTGCACCAGTGAGGCCAAAGATTGGGCCTCAAAATGAGTTGTCCCCTAGCAGAGCATTTTATGGCTGTCCTGTCAGACTTTCATCCTTCCCAGCAGCTATGATAGAAGTCAAAGAGCTGTGTTGTTTTATTAAAACAGCAAGCAGAGCAGCGACATGCCCTAAGGTGGCAGTATCTGGAGGTCTTTAGATGATTCTTTAGCCTTCCAGTTTGAGCACCGCTGTTTTTATAATGGTTCACCACTTTTTATAATGATGCAGCCAGAATGACAGCCCCGGTTAATATTTTTAAGTGTGCCAGAGTGCTGCCTTGAAGTTTTTGTTCTTTTTCCATGTGAGTGGAAGGGTTTGGTGTCCCAGCACCAGAGCCAGCCCTCAGTCCAGCCAGACAGCAAAGCACTCAGGGCGCCCTGCTGCCCGTCCCCTCCACGTGTCTGGAGAGGTTTCACCCAAAAGATGTGTGAACATCACTGATTTCATTACCGGATTTCAGCCCTGGTGGCATGGTGTTTCAATAATGTTCGTTAATTTTAGCTGATGAATTTTTCTGGTTAAAACTGGTGATGTTTGTAACATCACTGTGTGTTTATTTGCCTCCAGCAGAGATAAAAAGGGTATGTTAATTGTAGTTAAAAGTTAATTGTCATGCCTTTGCACCACAAAGTCAGTACCTTTACAGTCAGTAGCCTTTTCTCATCAGTGCCATAATCATTGGAGGCAGGTGGATGTGAAAAAAAAAGCCAATTTTTATGTTTTACTGCAGGTTCTCAATGTGTTAAATTCTGCTAGCCACATCAGTCTGAGAGCGCAAGTGTAATTGTGAAAGTGTTGATAAGTTTAGTGTTAATGGCTAAACTGAAGCCTTTTGCAGTTAAATGCTATTAACCTGTTCTGAAATAACTGTAGTTTTAATCCTGGATAATTCTTGAAGTATTTATTTGGGAGGGAAAAAAATGCAGGGGTTTTCTGAGTCTGGTGTTGCTTGCAGCTTTATTGAAGCAGTGTTTATAAAAATGAAATGCTGCTCAGAATGTTTTGGAGGAACATACATACAAGTGAGTGTCCTCCTTAGGAACAGTAGTTAAAACATGGTGAAAACAAGCAGCTCTCTGGACCTGCTGTTGGCCTGTTTGGATTCACACTAAACCTATTCCAGCCATGTTGTCCAGTAAAAGTTTTGACATCTCTTCTTCCCTTTCGTGCTAGACAATGAGATGTGACCAGAACAAAGATGGGGTTGATAAACAGAGTTCTCTGCATACTCCTGAAATGTTAGGGGTGTCAGAGTCAGAATTACCTGATGCAGAGCGTTTTGCCTCAAGTTTCCTGGCGGGTGGAAAAAAAAAGTGCTGAAACCAAACCTGTGGGAGCTGTGTACTGCAGTGCCCTTAGTGGGGTGTATTTTCCTACCCAGTAGTGCTGAGCTCTTCTTAATCGACATTTTGGAACGTTCATGAATAGGTAGTGTGTTCTTTTACCAGGTCAACCTCCCAGTATATTGACAGGTAGCCATAGTGATGGACTCTTAGAGATTGCTTCAGGGCCCCAGCCAGGAACTCAGCAGAGTGGGTTCACAGCCCAGCCAGCCACTTACCACCACTGTGAGTATTGACGTCCGTGCCTCTCAGCTTCCTCAGCCCGGTGGTTTCCAAAAGCCCAGGAGCGGTAGAGGAGTGTGAGGGAGCGGCGGGCGGCTCCCTGGGGCAGACACCGGGCGGGCTTTGTCTTTGCAGACAGTACCACCAGCTGGACGGGGAGCCGGACAGCCGCCTACACGCCCACCATCCCGCACCACCAGAACGGCCACCTGCAGCACCACCCGCCCATGCACCCCGGACACTACTGTAAGCAGCGCCCTGCCCTGCCCTCTGCCCTCACACCCCGTGCAGCAGCCAGCGGGAGCTCACAGAGCTGCCCACAGGCCTCAAATCACACCCCTCACACCAAAATCCCCCGCGGAGCCTCTCCTCCAAAAACCGGGCAGCCTTGCACTCAGCATTTCCCTGGTACCAAAGGTTTCCCATGTGCTGATGCGCAGCGTGGCGTTCGGGCAGGTTTTTTTCTTTCAAAACTTGGGAATTCTTGTCTCTTTTTGTTTTTTGGGGAGGTTTTGGAGGCAGCACTGAGCTTTACGAGATGCGCGCGCTCCTCACTGGTTTTAAGGAGCTCGCTGAAACCTTGTGCAGTAAAGTGTTGTCAGTTCATGGGTGCGTTAGCACACAGGCTTGAAAATATTTTTCATCTGTGAAATAGAGCAACAAACTGTTATTTTACGGTGCGGGAGATGGGATGGGGTAAAAAACACCAGTCAAGCTTCTGTTGTAGGGGTCTAGCACAGGAAGTGCGTTGTATGGCTGTAGCAGGTTAAAAAGCTCCCACACAAATGAAAGATTTCTGAATTTTGTAGGAAAAAAGCTAGAACAGTTCTTTATTTTCTAATACAGTTTTTGTTAGAACCTTCCCTGTATTAGATTGTATATTCTATATTAGAAGATAGAACACGTATTCTAGTATACATCACCTGAATGCAGCAGGTGTTGCTAGTGGAGGGGAGAATATACTGTAAATTTACCTTAGGGTGTCTTTTTAGCCTGTCTCTGTCAGTATAACTGTGGTTTAGGCAGTTACCAAGATTCATGCCTTTATTCTGTGAGGATCCTGCTTCATTCACCATGTTACTTGTCAGGAATAGCAGGATGTCAGGAGCACTAGTGGTGCTGTGGATAGGCTATAAATGTTCTTCAGCGCATGTGTCTCTCCAGAATTAATATTTGTGACTGGCTGGTGATGCCACACTGAGCTTTTCTTGGCTGCTGCCGTTTCTCACTTGTCTGAGCCCCCTGTTTTGACACCTCCCGAGGCCCTGACATGTTTTTGCAAAAGCTGTTGTTCCTTACAATACAATACTAGTTTGAGCCTTTCCTCCCTGTTCCCTGCTGCATCCGGGGGACCCAGTTCCTAGAGGGGACAGAATAATATGATCGCAGCGTTGTGTGTTTGTTTTCCTTTAGAAAACACATTCTCTGGGGCTTTTTTTCATCTTGAGTGGTTGTTTGTCGTGATCAAGTCCACAGCATGCCGGACAGCTTGTTCTGTGATTGATGAAGCTAATGAGAGGAGTGGTTTCATAGGAAAGCAATTTCGGGGAGAAAAACCTTGGCTTTGCCTATGTGAAACAAACTGCATGTTTTCTTTTCAAGGGCCAGTTCACAACGAACTCGCATTCCAGCCTCCTATATCAAATCATCCTGGTGAGTAAAACCTAATGTGAAGTGCAATATTGTGTGCTGGTGCTGCCAGGAGGAGAGGAACCCTATTATGATAAATCCTGTTCTAAATGCTTGTGGAATAGGGACGTAAGCTGTCACCTGAGTTTAATTCAGGAGCCCAAGTCAAGCCCTGCAGCCCTGAAAGCAGCCCTGTGACGCAGTTCGTCACACACACACAAACACACACTTACACTTTGATCAGAAGGCATGAATTAAAACTAATTTTATTTTAAAAGGTCTGACTATATTATATAGTATTTCTACAAAGGCCAGGGAGAGGGGAGAAGGTTGACACCTCTCCCCATCCTATTGGTCAAGACAACTGTCCATCAGCTGCTCATATCTCTAAGAACAAGAATGAAAACTTTCTTTTGAAACTACAATAACGTTGGCTAGTGTTTACAGACTAGAGCCTGAGAAAGAACCCAAAATATGAAACTGAAACAGAAGAGAAGGCTGAAAAAATCAGGGCGACAGCCCTGTGCTGGTGGGTGCCCAGGAGGTGTCTGGGGCCGTGCCAGAACCCCTCCAGGACCCATTGCCCAGCAGCTGGACAGACCTCTGGAAGGGAAGGCACTGTCTTTCCTACATTTCGGTGCTAGAGTTCCTCTCTGGACCTTTTTAGAGGCTTCCCAGGAGTCTCCCTTGAGGTGGCAGTTCAGGGGTGCCTGCCCTTGCTGTAGGAGCTCTCGGTGCTGCAGGTGTGGGGTGATACTTTGTGTTTAACAACAGTAATGCTGTTCCCTGCTGCAGGGGAGCTGCGTAGCTGAAAAGCCAGAAAGTTAAACTTGTTTGGTTTTTGTGCAGTTACTGCCGCAGTGCCAGGAATGAAATGTTGGTAACTGCTGGGTGAACTTAACTGTGGCTAAACTGTGTTTCACAACAATCGTGTTTAGTATCTCTTTCACACTCTTGGTTTCATCCTTTGAGTCCTGTTGAGTCCTCATTGCCCAGAGCAGCTGTGGCTGCCCCAGCCCTGGCAGTGTCCGGGGCCAGGTTGGAGCAGCCTGGGACAGTGGAAGGTGTGCCTGCCCCTGGCAGGGTTTGGAGCTGGAGGAGCTCTAAGGTCCCTTCTAACCTCAACCACTCCGGGATCCCACGATTTGTTCTGTGCTCCCCTCTCGTGGAGATGGATCCTTGCAGTCAGCAGAGGTGCTGAGCTCCCCGGGACCCACGGAGGCTGGAGCTTGTGGCAGCTTTGGGCTCTGAGGTGTCCACACATAGAAACCGTAGCACACAGCAACCCCGAGGTTTGACAGGCCAGCTGCTCCCCAGTGTCAGGAAATCACTGAAACTTGTGTGCCAAATCCCCTGCTGTGCTTGGGCAGCTTCCACCTCTCACTTGGTTGTTTGGGTTTCAGTGGAATGCTCTTGGGTCTCCTTCCCTGACAAGGTAGACTGCTGCAGTAGCCTTCTTTCCTTTGTAGCCAGTTTTTCAAACACATAGAAGAGTTTAGAAGGCAGCTCTTGCTTTCAGAGCGCACCGTTTTGTTCTGCCCCCTTGCTCTGTCCCTGTTGCTGTGCACAGACGAGGTCAGTGTGAGATCTTTGGTGTTCCTTGCCTGAGTCCTGCTTCCCTGCTTCCCAACTCCGGGGAGGCTGCAGAGACCTGCCTTCACCTCGGAAGGGATTGCCTTGATAACCTGCAGCCAGATCAGTGTCAGGGCTGGTTTGTGCCAGCCCAGCCATGCACAGGCATACGTGTATTACTTCTGTGTGTTAAAGCTGCAGCCCTGGATTGTAAGAATGCTTATAAAATCTGGCTGGAGTGATAAACTACACACCGACTTGTGGGATCTGAAGTACCAAAGCCTGAAGCACTGATGTGTGCTCGAATAAAGAGGAGCCCGTGTTTGCTGTAGCATGCAGTATTTCTCTGGGCTGGCAGATGCACCTTTGTCCAGCAGAACAAGGTGCCTTTGTCAGTGTGCACTCTCCTCTGCTCACAGACGCGGTCGCCGAATGGATTGTCAAGTCGTTCCACAGTATTTTGTGTACCTTTTGATGGGTTAATTGTGCCTGTTGTTCAGCTCCAGAGTACTGGTGTTCCATCGCCTACTTTGAGATGGACGTTCAGGTCGGGGAGACATTTAAGGTCCCCTCCAGCTGCCCCATTGTCACCGTGGATGGGTACGTGGATCCTTCCGGGGGAGACCGGTTCTGCCTGGGCCAGCTGTCCAACGTGCACAGAACAGAAGCCATCGAGAGAGCGAGGTACCCTGGAACCTGACAGCGTGTGGTGCTCAGCGTGTTGCCTCCCTGTGGCAGTGCCAAGCAGGGTCTGTTTGTTGGGATTGTGCCGGAGTGTCTTTCTGGGCCGCTTCGTGGTCGTTCAGGACTCAGCTCTGCTCTAACAGTTGCTTTGCTTTGCCCTCAGGGGCTGTGCCTGAGGGGTAAAGGTAGCAGCTTGTGCTGTTGTGTGTGCAGGCTGAATATTAGCTCTCCACACCACAGGGTGACGTGAGAACAGGTGCAGGAGCTGCAGTACATGGATTTGTCAAAGCGGCAGGGGAAGGCTGACAGAGAGCTTTGGGTTCTCCTCCCTTCTCACCGTGTCTGTGCTGGCCTGTGAAGTGGAAGCACACAGAACTGGAGCAATCCTGCAGCTTGGGGTTTTTTCCCTCCTCTCTGAAAGGAGATGGAAGAAAATAACTCCATGTCTCCAGAAATGTCACACTGTGACAGTCGAACCGTTCAGTGGCCAAACAAACAAGCAAAATGTGGCTTTGTGGATGTTCCTGAGTGACCCTGTAAAAAAAGCACTTGTGGGGCTTGCAAACAGAGCCAGGTGTCTTTGGTGGCCCAGCTCTGTGCTGCCAGTGAGGGCAGTGGTGTCTGATCAGATGTCACTGCTGCTGTATGCCCACACACATCACAGGGTGTCACAGGCCCCTGTACACCTCACAGGGTGTCAGCCAGGTGTCCCTGCTGCTGCTGTGACCCTGTACACCTCACAGAGTGTCACAGCCAGGTATCCCTGCTGCTGCCGTGGGTCTGTGCCCCACGGCGCCGCGGTGATGGCCCCGTTCCCCCTGCAGGTTGCACATAGGCAAGGGGGTGCAGCTGGAGTGCAAGGGCGAGGGCGACGTCTGGGTGCGCTGCCTGAGTGACCACGCCGTGTTCGTGCAGAGCTACTACCTGGACAGGGAGGCGGGCCGTGCCCCGGGAGACGCTGTGCACAAGATCTACCCCAGCGCGTACATCAAGGTGGGAAACACTGCCTGTTCTGTCTCAGGGGTGTCGGGGGGCCGTGGGGCACTGCCAGAAATGCAGCCTGGCTTCCAGAAACCTGTCACGGCAGGACACAGAGTGGATTGACTCCATAGAGCTGTCAGAAGAGAAAGAAGGCTTTATTTACAATCCCAACAGTTTATTTTAGAACATGCCGTGTAAAAAGGTCTGTTATTGCTCCATGGCACTGACACTGCTCTCCATTGGTTCAGGAATAGGAAACAACACCTGGAGACAGTTGTTATGGCAAAGGGAACACTGTTTACTGAACCTGTGCTGAGAAACGGAGAGAGATGTTTTGAAAAGAGAAACTGTTGTCAGCTTTCCCCTGGGAAAGGAGCTAGCAATGGTCAGCAAGCTGAAATTCAGGCTCAAAAATATCGAGCCCACAAAAAGTCCTAACAAGTTCCATTTGTAACTCGCTTAAAGCTAACGTCTAACAATGTCTCTAAACTCAAAGTGTCATCCAGGCACCATGGGAGCAAATTTTGTACTTCATCACAAACAACGTTGGTAGCAGTTCTTTGTATTTTTAGCCTGACAGGTTTAAATTAACAGCAACTAAAATTTTTAGCCTACATTATCTGTTTCTTTCCTCAAAAAAAAAAGAGTTGTGAAAGTAAATATAAATGCAGCAGAAGTTTGGGGCATGTGTTGAAGTGTCAGGAGTGTGAAGTGATCCAGAGATCAGAGAAAGTCGCATGGAAACAAATCATTTTGAGGAGATTCTTACTTGGACATGCCTCTGACAGACTGTGAACTTAGGTAGGACAAGCCACACTCACAAAAAACCCAAATTGTGTTAAACTGCTTGAGGTTCACAGTGGTTTGGCTTTTTAACCATCAGTTTTGCAGGCAGTTGTGCAGTGAAGGTGAAGAAGAAGACCCCATGAGCTCTGTGCATGAGCTTTGTCACATGGAAACAGAGTTCTGTGCGTATTTTAGTGGCAAATACTGTTTAGTGATCACAAAGATACAAAGTGCCACCAGCCTGGAACCTGCAGCCTCAGGCCTGTCAATTATTGGGATTCTTTCAGATAGGGTATCACGCCTCAGTGAGATAAAGGGGACTTGTTGGCTTTTTTAACTTATATGCCTGTTTTTCTGGAAATCCTGGGATTTAACAAAGAAGCAGGGATTTAATCTGCCCATAGCACCCTTCAGGCTGTGACCTGCACAAGGTACTGCTTTAGGACAGGTTTTGGCATTGCCAGCAGTGCCGACATCCTGAGAAGACTCCCCAAGAACCCGCTGTGGTGGGTTCAGCATTAAACTGTCAGGAAGTAAAGCGGTGTGGGAAGGTTTGCTGTTGCCAGGGAGGGCGAAGGAGTGCGGGCTGCCGGGGCGGGGCGGGCAGGTGTGACCCACCGTGCTTTGTCTGTTGGCAGGTGTTCGACCTGCGCCAGTGCCACCGCCAGATGCAGCAGCAGGCGGCCACCGCCCAGGTCGCCGCCGCCGCCCAGGCCGCTGCCGTGGCCGGCAACATCCCCGGGCCGGGCTCCGTGGGGGGCATCGCCCCGGCCATCAGTGAGTAAAGTTCTGACCTTGGCCTGGCCCCTGCCCCACACGCCGCTGCTCACCCCACAGTGTCCAGGGAGTGGCTGCTCCTTGTCCTGCAGCACAACAGAAAACTTTCATGTGCAAGGTCAAATAGCGTCACTGTTCTTTAAACAGAAGCATTTCTGGCTGCCTGGACCCCAGCTTGAAAACTTCATTTGTGTTTAAGCTCATAAAAACATTACTCCAAACAGCAGGGATTACTGGCCAGCAGAGTCCTTTACTAGGTGTAGGAACACCTACTATTAAGGCCCTTGAGGAAGGCTGAGGGTGTTTTTCTTCTCTGTCCTCTTTATTATTATTATTATTCTGGGCTGGTGTTTTCTTAGTTCCTAAATTCTGGATTCTTGAAATGGTTCCAAAGTACTTTCAGAGGTGTGAGTGCTTACATGACTCAGGCAGCTTTGTGTGCCGTGGAATTCCTTGTGCTGCCCTGTGGCTCTCTTCAGCTGTCCTGCAAGTTCTTGGAGGCATTTTGAGGAATGTTTGTCACATTTTGTCTTAGCCGTACTTGTGATTTGAAGTTTGCCAGCTGCATTTATCTTTCCACTCTTTCGGCTGGGAGTGGTGTCCTTTGTTAATCCAGCTTCCTGCAGGTGCCCAGTCTGAGTACTGAAAATGCATCATTTGGCAAACCTCAGAAATAAGCATTTTGTGACTGGATTTTTCCTAAGTGTGATTTACATGTGTTGTATCACGTAAAGCATATGGGTTTCATCCTGTCTGCTTTGTGTAGGGCCAGCTGGGATATTGGGCAGGAACTGCTGGCTGTGAAGTTGGGCAGGCCCTGGCACAGGGTGCCCAGAGCAGCTGTGGCTGCCCCGGGATCCCTGGCAGTGCCCAAGGCCAGGCTGGACAGGGCTTGGAGCAGCCTGGGACAGTGGGAGGTGTCCCTGCCCATGGCAGGGGTGGCACTGGGTGAGCTTTAAGGTCCCTCCCGACCCAAACCCATCCCACGGTTCTGACTGCAGAGAGTTCTGCTCTTAGCACCCACCCAAGATCGCAGAATGCTGTAAATCTGAAATGGTGAGAAATGCAAAGGAAGGGGTGCATCCTCTGCAGCGGGGCCANATTCCAACTGATTAGTGGTATTGTTTAGGGAACAGTAGTTAACAGAAGACTTCTTTATTTTGTTGATGATGTTACAATTTTTCCAGGTTAAAGCCTAGCAGCTGCCAAAAATGTGAGGGGATGACACATACATTGTTGGCATTGATGAAAAACTTCATTAGTTAAAAAAAAAAAAAAAANATCCCACGGTTCTGACTGCAGAGAGTTCTGCTCTTAGCACCCACCCAAGATCGCAGAATGCTGTAAATCTGAAATGGTGAGAAATGCAAAGGAAGGGGTGCATCCTCTGCAGCGGGGCCAGGGCAGGGCCGGCCGGCCGCTGACCGCAGCTCTCCGTGCAGGTCTGTCGGCTGCGGCCGGCATTGGCGTGGACGACCTGCGGCGCCTGTGCATCCTGAGGATGAGCTTTGTGAAGGGCTGGGGGCCCGACTACCCGCGGCAGAGCATCAAGGAGACGCCATGCTGGATCGAGATCCACCTGCACCGCGCCCTGCAGCTGCTGGACGAGGTGCTGCACACCATGCCCATCGCCGACCCCCAGCCCCTGGACTAACCCTGCTGCTGCTGCTGCTCGGGGGCCCCGCTGTCCTCAGGAGGCTGCTTTGTAAAATACGGTTCTGTTTATAACCCGGAGATATATTTTACTTTTCCTTCTGCTTAACCTTCTCGAAACAGGTTTTAAAAATGTGTTTGCCGNACATGATTTTACTCCAAAACAACAACAAAAGACCCTTGGCATGTATTATGGTTAAATTTGCATGACTTTTTACTTGTGTATATCATGAAAGTATGTATGGTAATCCATCGGTATTTAGGACTGGGTTTTTGTATCTGTTCACCATTTCCACTCAGGGCAAGATGNCCTTGCTCTTAGCAGAAAGAATCTGAATGTGCAGGATTTGGGTTTCAGTTGTTTGCAGAACTCAGTAGTCATAACACGGGGCCGAAAGTGGAAGGTAAAGGCTTTATAGAGACTTCACAATACTGGGTTTGTTCCCTTTGAAACCCTCCTTCCCTATCATGGCATCTTGGTGATCAGCCTCACAGGAGCCTTTTGTATGCAGAATATATATTATATATATATTTATATCTGAAAATTCCTTCTAGTAGTTAAAAGCATTTACCTTGTAGCAACTTTAAAATTCCAACTGATTAGTGGTATTGTTTAGGGAACAGTAGTTAANCTGTTTTTATACCTCCTGGTTATTTTAGCCCTCTGCCATTGGTGGCCGCATCAACTGGCAATGGCTTTGTGCGGGGAGCCCGTAGCAGGGGCACGGTGCTGGCTGTGGGACAGGCACAGCCCCTGCTCCCTCAGCTGCTGGTGCCCGGAGAGGCTGGGCTGGAGCAGGGCTGGACAGACCTGGAGAACGAGCTGGGTGTGAGGATACACCTCGGGCAGGACAGGGCTGCGCTCAGAGCGGTCACAGAACGGACAGACGGTCACGAGGGCTCACGTTTCTTACAAGTTTTGGTGTATTTGGTATATTGGGGTTTAGTTGTCCAGTTTCAGCTTTGGGTTATGGAGTCCCATCCTTCTTGTTTCCTGTCTTCAGCCCACCTTTATTCATGCTTTTGGGCCTGAGAACTTGTAGCGTTGTCCTTGGTGTGCAGCTGGAGAAGGATTTGTTTCGTCACCTGCTCTGGGAGGAGAGTGGAGTGAGCTCAGAGCTGCACCCTTGGGCAACACAGAGCCTGAAATTCATGGAAAATCAAACTTCAGGCATCAATACTAGCACCAACAAAAGGATGGAAACCCCCATTTATCAAAATTCAGTTTGCTTCTGATGTGTCGCTGCGCCTTGGGACCACTGCTCCAAGTGGTGGGTCCCTTCCCTCAGCGAGGGCAGCAGTGGCCAGCAGTGGCGGGGATTCTTGTTGGTTTGTCTTGCCAGGAAACACGTCCAGTCTCTCTTCCTGCTGCTCGGTGAAAGCCTGTCCTGGGGATACCTGTTCTTGGCAGGCAGGGAGCGGGCAGGGAGCAGAGTCCCTCCTCCTGTGGGAGCTGCAGCACAGCAGCGCAGGAGTCCTGCACAGCAGCTCAGGAATCCTGCACAGCAACCAGAAATCCTGCACAGCAGCTCAGGAGTCCTGCACAGCAGCCAGAAATCCTGCACAGCAGCTCAGGAATCCTGCACAGCAGCTCAGGAATCCTGCACAGCAGCCAGGAATCCTGCAGGGAGCCTTCAGGGCCTTCCTGCCCCGGGTGCCAGCGATCCAGAGGGCTGTGGCAGCACCCAGGCAGTGCTGCTGGAATTCCTGCAGCAGCTGGGAGCGCTGCTCCGTGCTGGGGTGCAGGCATGGGAGACAGGGGTGGCTGCAGAGCCACGGCCAGAAATGGATCAGTTTTGCCCCATTTTTAGTAATTTATTTGTTTTCCTTGTTGCCTGCCTCTGGCTAGCTTTTACCAAGACCACTTTTTGTTCCCTCTCAGGTGGCAGCCCCCCGATCTTTGGGAAGAGCAGCGTTTGCTCTTCTCCCGGGTTTTGGCTCCTAAGCTGTTTGTCTTTGCGTGGCTGCCTGGCAGGAGATCTGCTCTCCTCGCTGGCATTTTGGTTGTGCCAAACTTGGGCTAAACAGGGAAAGGTTGCTTCGGCCAGCTGCTGTTCCTGCTTGTGTCACGCTCCAGAAGAATTCAGTTGTGAAGGCGAGATCTTCTGCAGGTGTTTTGCCGGTCCTCACCTGCAGTGGAGTACATGGATGGCCTGAAATGTTCAGAACGGAACAAAATAATATCTGATGGTTTTGTTGCAGGAAATTACTGTGTGTACATCAGGAGGAGTCAGAGGCAGTGGTGCTCTGTGGAATCACCTGGTGCTCTGTGGAGTCACTCGGTGTTCACTGGTCAGGTGGTTTTAGGGCAGGGTTTTGAGAAGCCCCTGCTGCTCCCAGAGTTGACTCTGCACTTCAGCCCCGTGCAGGGTGAACGCCTCCCTCCTCTGTGTCACCCAACCCAGATCACTCCTGTTGGGGCTTTCCAAGCAGCATCCCCGGGGTGTGACCCGGAGCTGCTGAGGTCCCCAAGGACGCCTCTGCTGTCCAAGTGTCCCCTGGGGAGAACAGAACCACCACTGAGAGCCCCCGGGTGGGCTGGGCTCTCCTGGCTGCTGCTGTGCCTTGGGAGTGCTGTGTCACTCCCAAATTTGCAGGGCTCATACGCCAACACCAGCTTCCTTGCTTTCCTGCTCCAGTAAATTTTTCGGCCCTTCTGGTGAGATTTGGTAGCACCCCAAAGTTGTGATTCAGCTGGATTGAGAGTTGTGAAGTGCACATAACCCAAAACTCGCCCTGAGAGGGTTTTTCTGGCGTGGAAACCTAGTTAAGCATTTCTTTTCTTCAGCCATTGCCTTTTGATGAGCGGTCAACAGAATTCCCAGTAGTTCCTTTGTAGGTTCCTGTATGTTTTTCATTAGACCTAGTTTGTGGATAATATACTGTAGCTAACTTTCCTGAAATTCTGCAACAGAGTATGTTTTTGATTAAAAAAGGTAAAGATTCAAGTCTCGGCTCCTTTGTTTCCTTCAGCAGAGGATTTTCCCCATTTCTGGAGGGNCTGTCTTGCTTGGCCTAAACGCACAGACACATGGGACAAAAGCGATGTTCGGCCTTGCTGGTGGCAGGCACGAAGCGGGGAGAGGCTGCGCGGGGTCGGGGGTGAGCTCGAGGATGGGTGAGCACAGGGATAGAGGTGAGCACAGGGGTAGAGGTGAGCACAGGGATGGGTGAGCACAGGGATGGGTGAGCACAGGGATGGGTGAGCACAGGGGTAGAGGTGAGCACAGGGGTAGGGGTGAGCACAGGGATGGATGAGCACAGGGATGGATGAGCACAGGGGTAGAGGTGAGCACAGGGGTAGAGGTGAGCACAGGGGTGGGTGAGCACAGGGATAGAGGTGAGCACTGGGACAGAGGTGAGCACTGGGACAGAGGTGCCATAGGGATGGGTCAGCACGGAGACGGGGTGAAGGCGCAGCTGGGGCTGAACTTCTCGGTGCTCCCCGCCGAGCCCGGCCTGGCTGCCAGCTGCCCGAACAGCCGGTGCCCCGGGAAGTCCCGTGTGCCAGCCCGGCCCGGCCCCGGCGCGGTCAGCGTGGCCCCAGTGTCCAGCTGCACGGGGCCGCAGCGCCACATGTCACCGGCGCTGAGCTGTGACCCCTCCTGAAAGGAGCCGCAGGGCGGGGGAAGCGCAGCAGCAGATGGCCGGGGGCTGCGGGCAGGGGCCGGACAGACCCCGAGGGCGGCTCAGCCCCGGGCCACACCTGGGGCCGGGGGGACCGGTTGGTGCCGGCCTCGGGCAGTGAGCTGCGGGCGTTTGAAATCCTGCAAAAAAAATGAAGGTGCCGCTTTGTGGGTTTTGGCGGTTTGGGGTTTTCAAATGTCGTTTTGATTTTACTCACCTGCAGTTGTGCCGCGGCAGAGCCGTGCGGGGACGGCGTCACACGCCAGCCCTGGGGGCCGCTGTGGGGCAGGGGCTGCTGGAGTGACCTCCGGGGCTCCCGGGGCACGGAACGGCCGGGGACAGGACCACCAGGGCCGCCCCGGGCTGGCGGGAGCTGCAGCTCCACAGTAGCGTCCCGGTGGCGGCCGCAGAACCGCGCCGGCTCGCGGTTTCTGCCCCGTGCCAGGCTCAAGGGGTCCCTGCCCGGCCTGAGGGCTGCGACATCCCTGTCACCCCGCTGAGGGGCAGGTGACATCCGTGTCACCTCCCTGAGGCTCTGGGGATATCCCTGTCACCCCCCGAGGGGCTGGGGACATCCCTGTCACTCCGCCAGCCTCCTGCCCCCGCTGTTTCC
The DNA here is from genome assembly GCA_013397315.1 of Donacobius atricapilla. Taxonomy (NCBI): domain Eukaryota; kingdom Metazoa; phylum Chordata; class Aves; order Passeriformes; family Mimidae; genus Donacobius; species Donacobius atricapilla. The sequence continues at coordinate 26,982 of WBMY01012103.1, forward strand.
GCTCTCATTCCCGTGGGGGTGGCCCAAGGGGCAGGAGGTCACTGTCCCGGGCAGCCCCGGCGGTCACTGTCCCCGTCCCTGGCCGTGTCCCGGCGGGGGTGGGGGTCCCTGGGGCCGCCGGGGCGGGCGGCATCCGGTGTCCTNCATCCGATGTCCTTAGTGCTCCGTCTGCCCCTCCGGGAGCGGCGGCTCTGGGCACCGGAGCGGTCAGCGGTGGCCTGGGCAGTGCTGGGGGCGGGGTCGGGCCCGATGGTCTCGGAGGGCGTTTCCAGCTCAGAAGGCGTCCTGGTTCCGTGGCTCTCTCGGGGTCTCCAGGCGCTGCCGTGACCGCCCCGGCCCGCACCCCGTTCTGATTTCCGGACCCGTGTTCTCCCTCCCGGGCCTTGGGCAGCCTGTCCCGAGCTGGGCCTCGGCCGCCCGTGACTCCCGGCGCAGAGAGCGGAGTCCACCCCCGCCGCCCTTCTCCTCCTCCTCCTCCTCCTCCTCCGGCGGTTTCGCGCCGCTGCCCAGCCCGGGCTCCCGCAGTGTCCGCTCGGGCCGGAGGAGCGCCCTGGGGTTATCGCCGGCTCCGGCCATTCCCTGCCNCCATTCCCTGCCCCGTCCCACCGCCCCATCGGATCTCCCGCAGCCACCGGGGCAGCTCCTCTGCCCCAAACCCAGCGATTCCTTCACAGCCTGCGCCCCCAGCTCCCTGGGATGCGTTCCATTCAGACTTTACCCACGTAGCTTTTGGAAATGTGCCGAAACTTCATTAAAAAATCGGGCCAGGGCTATTTTGGGGGGCGGGGAAGGGAGGTGGGGGAAACACAACAACAGAAGCTGCTCGGTTTTGGTTTGTGCCCGTTCTTCTCCCAGGAGCCGTGTCCCGGGCGGGGGCACCTCGAGTCCCGGGGCAGCGCAGCGGCCGCCAGCCCCGGCACCGGCACCGGTAGTGTGCCCGGACCCGGAGG
>WBMY01012107.1:0-12542 GCA_013397315.1 Donacobius atricapilla
CCCTGGGGAACACCACAGGTGACTGTGTGCCAGCTAGGTGTAACTCCATCCACCACCGCTCTCTGCACCTGGCCATGCAACCAGTTTTTTGCCCTGTCAACTCATTACATTTGTGGGCAGCCAGTTTCTTCAGAATGACGTGGAAAATGGTGTCAAAATCAATACTGAATTCCAGGTAGACAACATCCACATCCTCATTCACTAATCAGCTCATCTTGTCATAGACAGAGATCAGGTTGGTCAAACAACAGGATCAGTCTTNCAGGCTCAGTCTTTCACAAGCCCCCGCTGGCTGGGCCTGATCCCCTAGGTTGTCATGTGATGGCACTTAGGGTGTTCTTCTCCAGACTGAGAGGCCTGTAGTTCCCCATGTCCTCCTTCTAACTCATCCTGTAGATGAACATTAAATTTGCCAACCACTAGTCACCTGGGACCTCCCAAGTTACACAGAACTTCTGGTAAAAGATGCAAAGTGTCTCAGCGAGCACTTCCACCATCTTCCTCAGTGCCACTGGAGGAGTCTTGTCTGACCCCTATAGACTTGTGTGCATCTAAGTGGTGTATAGCAGGTTGCTGACCATTTCCTCTTGGATTGTGAGGGCTTCTTTCTGCTCGCCATCCCTGTCTTCCAGCACAGAGGCCTGGGTCCTCACAGAACTATACTGGTCTTGTTAATAAAGACTGAGGCAAAGAAGACATTAAATACCTCAACCCTTTCCCCATCTTTTGTCACTACACTTACACACACTATCCAATAAAGGATGGAGAACATCCTTTTTTCTGCTAATTTTTTTAGAAACATTTTTAATGATGTTTTATGGCGGTAGCCAGATAAGATTCTAATTGGACTTTCTCCCTACTAATTTTTTGCCTGCAAAACCTCACAACATCCTTAGAGTTCTAGTGAGTTGCATGCCCCTTCTTCCCAAGGTCATAAACTCTACTTTTTAACCTAAGTTCCAGCCAAAGCTCTTTTCAGCCAGGCTGGTCTTCTTTCCCACTTTCTGTCTTTCAGCACATAGGGATGGCCTGGTCCTGCACCTCTAGAAGGATTTCCTTCTTGAAAAACCTCCAACATTCCTGGATGCTTTTGTTCTTCAAAACTGCCTCCCAATGGACTCTGGCCCCCAGAGTCTCCTACACTGCCATCTGAAAATCCAAGGCAACAGTCCTGCTGATCTGCCTCCTTACTACTCCAAGAATCAAAAACTAACATTTCATTATTCCTATGTGTAAGACAGCTTCCAACCATTACATCACCCACACATCCTTCTCTGTTCAAAATGGGATGCCTTCCCTAGTTGGCTCACTCAATAGCTGTGTCAGAATATTGTCTTCCATACATGTCAGCAATCCCCTTAGGATGCAAATATATCAGGATAGAGGTGGGATTAAGACTGTAGACGGCTTTTTAAAGACAATGATTCTAGTGCTATTTGTACCTATTCTTCCATGAACTCCATGTTTTTTCTCCTTTATCTAAAAGAAAGGACAGAAAAATTAAAAGAAAATTAAGCCAAGGTAATCTTTGCAGTAAAGTCTACTCCTGAGTTTCACTTTTATGTGCTGTCCTTTCATATATGTGTCCTGAAGCCTAAGCTTCAATATGTTATTTTCCATTTCTGTAGGGACTTTGCTATGCATGACAGTAGACTTGTTCACAGCTAAAGAAAAACTGTCTAGAACATTATACATGATTATTGTTTTTTAAAACACTCTTGTTCAGAATTTAATACCAAGTTTCCTGCTAAAGCATAGATATAAAAGTAATAAATCCAATTGCCCAACACTATTTTCTTGAATTCAGGAAACCAAGCCAGGACAGTCTCTGAGGTATTTATGCTTCTTACCAGCCAGGAAGATCCTCCAAAGCATTATAACAATATAGCATTTCTGGGATAAAAGCTCTCTCTTGCTGTCTTCCCCCATGAAGAAAAAAAAAAAAAAAAAAATTGCATATGCATTCGTAGGAGTCAAGCTTTTTGCTCAAGTTTCATAGGCTGTGGACAAAAGAGAACAATGTTGATTTATTTTAAATAACACAGGGCACAAAATTAATTATTTTACAAGCTGAAGCATGTCTGTTACAAACAACTAATTCTGATGAAAAAATTGCCAGTTAGGATAATTCAGTACTAATGTTGGTAAGCTGTTTCAATAGCTAATTGTATTTACTTATACTTATGCCCCTAAATGATAAAATGGTGAATTTAAAAAGAAATGCGGACTTCTACTTACATGATTAGCATGTTAAAGCAGGCCCAGTCTATGACCTAAAATGCTGGAAGCTTGCTGTGTTTTTTTAGTTTGCTGTAAGTTCTGTCTTAAAGAAAACTGAAAGCAAATGAAAATGCAGAAAATATCTGTCCTGTTCTGGGAGAACACAGTGTGACAACATAAGAAACTTTCATGATAGTTGTCACATCTATAATAGCTATAACTTGGGTACAAATTAATACACAAGTTAAATTTACACTACATTTCTAGCGGTCACATTCAAAAACCCCTTTCCCAGAGTGTAGATGTGAGATGTGTCACCTTCACATGTGTGTTGTAAGGTGTATATGCCCCGGGGGTGCAGGAGCAATTTGTGTGAGGAGAGGCTGGAGCTGCCTCACGCTGGAAACACAGCATTTCATGTGGCTCCAAGAAATCCACCACAGACCAAGACAGTGGCTCCTCTGGGGAAGATAATTAAGAGAGNTGCGCACAGGCGCTGGGGGTGCCAGCTGGCCGCGCATCTCCAGCCCTTGTGTCAAAGGAAGACCCACACTAAAGCAGAGGAGGTGTCAGGAGGAAGGAGTGCTGAAGAGGAACTGTTCTGGACCAACCACAACTTTCATTCCCCATGCCCCCTCACTGCTCAGCGTTGTAAGAGAGGAGCTGGCAATGGATTTGAGCTGAGCCTGGGAAGATGGCTTTGGTTTTCGCTATATAAACCTATGTTAACTGGCTATAAATCAAATCAATCTTCCCTACATCAAGCCTGTTTTGTCCATGACAGAAGCTGATAAATTATTTCCTTGACTTAATCTCAACCCAGGAGATTCTTCATGTCAAGGTAGGGGAGTTGGTCAGCAGCTGGATGGATGTTTGGCCATGTACCGTAACAGTAGAAGAGCAGAACTTTAGGGGACTTGTAACATTGAAATACAGGAACATCACAAAAGTAGGAAATAGTGAGGCAGTCATTGCTTGAGAAGACATTATGAGTGATTGACTCTGACCTGTAGCTAAGCACCCCACAGCTGTGTGCTCATTCCCCTTGTACCTCTAAGGGTACAGGAGAGGGACTAGGAAGAGCAAAACCCAGGAGATTCATGGGTTACAATAAAGGAAGTTTAGTAAAAAGGAAGAAAAAAACCCAAGAAAATAAACAGAGAGATGTAGATCATTCACCATCTCCCACAAGTTGGCCAGTGTCCAGCCAGTCTCTGGACAATCTCTCTCTCCCCAGAGAAACCTTCTTCTCCACTTTTATGTTAAACCTGGTATTATATAGATTGGAGTAACCCTCTTGTCAGTTTCATTTGGATGTCATGGCTGTGTTCCCATCCAACTTTTTGACCACCATCAGCCTACTCTCTCAGGGCAGAATGGGAAAAAGAGAAACTAATGCTGTACAAACACAGCTGAGCATTTGCCAAGGTAGTGGTGTGTTATCAACATTGGTTTGCTCACAAATCCAAAACACAGCACCATTCGGGCTACTGAGAGGAAAATTAATGCCATCCCAGCCAGACCCAGCGTATTACAGCACTCTTCATATTGAACAATTCCTTGGAGGTGATAAGACTGTTTAAGGAAGTAAAAATGAATCCTTTTAGATTTGTATTCTCTTTGAGATTTATATTCATATTGTCACCTGGAAGGTGATGATGAACTGAGAAGAAAATAGTGGAACAGGACAAGAGACAAAGCAGAACGATTTTGATGCTGTCAAGCTAGGTTCCTATCTACTGCAGAGAAATAGATTTCTTCCTTTGAATTATTTGTGGAGCTGATATCAAGAAAGTGTTGTGGAACTGGTCTGAAGCCTTTTCCATGGAGACTCAGGCAGAAGGGAGACATGGTTGAGCTGCAGCAGAGATTTTGCTTCTCTTCATTAAATCTCTGCTCTTCAAACAATATAAATTCACCAGCTAGCCCATACTGATTTATTTCTAGATCTCCGTCTTTCTCAGGTATCCATCTCCACACTCTTTCTTTCAAGTACATGGAAGGTTTCCACTAGATAGCCACCTATGAAACATATCACCCGGAAAGGTATAATGTAATGTAAGGCTGAGTTAACATCTTGATGGTAAGAACATCTAATAATTTTTGTATGATGTAGTTTTATTCTGATTTTCAGCACTGTGGAAATGTCATTCACCATGACTGTAGATACATGTGATATCAATTAGAAATATATAATTCTACATTATCATTTAGAACTTTAATATTCTTGACCTAGAATAATATGTATACAAACAACTCAGCAAAATACTTCTTGACAAAATGCAGGTAACGGTTTGGTTTTTTTTTAATCCCTTGAATTCAGGTAGATTGTTAAACTGTGGAAATGGGTGGATGTGATATATAATGGTAAAACATCTGTAACCCAAGCAGGCCATAAAGCAGTGAAAGTATCAGCTGGTTGTGGTGGTGGCTAGGTTTCAAAGCATGCCACAAGCATATTCACACAGTGAGATTTGTCACTGCTAAAGGAAGGGGATGAGAGATTAAAAAAAAGTTTGTCTTCTGGAACATATGGAACAAAGCAGGTACACTGGCAAAGAAGAGGCTAGCAATAGTATTAATAACAGGAAAGCGATGGAAATGAGAAATGAAAGAGAGATGGAGACTGATGAAGCTCTGAGTAACTTGTCTGGTGGAATGTGTCCCTCTTCACAGCAGCTGGATTAGAACTAGATGACCTCTAAGGTCCCTCCAACTCAAACCATTCTATGATTCATGACATGCAGATGACCACAGGCCATATAATCCGTTCAGAAACATCTCCTTCCTTTATTGCAACTGCCTTTTTGAATAAACAGGTTAGGGGAAGAGAGCCAATTGAAAAAACTCCTAGCTGGATTGTGTACTTTTTTGCCAAATCTAGCTGAAGTGAACACAGATGCACGTAGTTTAACCACTTTCTTGCTTAGAATAAAAGTGATTTAGGGACGAAATCAGGGTCATTGGGGTTCTTTCCACCTCCTCCCACCAGGTCTCCAAAGACAAAGTCAGACTTCTGTATTTTTATGAAAAGCTTGAATTAGGTCAAACAAAAGCACTGCCTTTTCAGGGTCATGGCAGCTGGAGAATGGCATGCAAAAAAACCCTGCTCATTTACTAGAAGGACAAAGGTAGTATAACACAATCTCTACCAAAGGCACCATAGTTCTCCTTATTTCACCTTCTCTCTCCTGATTTATTCTTGTTTTTGACTGTGATTGCAGGTGGGGTTTGAGCATATTCTGACTTCTTCAGTGATAGTTTCACAGGTGGCTCTTTTCTGCTAAATCCTTATGGAGCATTACCTTAATCCTGGAATCATTAAAGCTGGAAAATACCAAGATTTTCAAGTCCAACATTTGACCTAATACCATTTTACCATTAAACCGTATTATGAATTGCCACATTTACTAGCTTTTTGAACACTCCAGGAATGGTCTCCAGCAGTTCCCTGGGGAAGCCTGTTCCAAAGCTTAACCAGTCTTCCAGTAAGGAAATTTTCTCTAATCTCAAATGTAAACCTCCCCTGATGCAATTTGAGGCCATTTCCTCTTGTACTATCACTAGTTTTCTAGAAGAGACTGACCTCCCACAAGGCTACAACCTCCTTTCAAGCAGTTGTAGAGTGTCATAAGGTACCCCCTGAATCTACTTTTCTCCAGACTAAAGAATCCCAAGCTCTCTCTGCCAGTCCTCATGGCATTTATGCTCCAGACCCTTCATCAGCTTCATTGTCCTCTGGACACACTCCAGCACCTCAATGTCATTCTTGCAATGAGAGGTCCAAAACTGGACTTGGGACTCAACTGGAGACAGGACTCTGGTGACCTCACCAGTGCTGGGTACAGGGGGCAATCCCTGCCCTGCTCCTGCTGGCCACACTATTGCTGGTACAGGCCAGGGTGCCATTGCCCTTCTTGGCCACCTGGGCACAGCCTGGCTCATGTTCAGGCACTGTCACAGCACCCCCAGGCCCTTTTCCTGTGGGCAGCTTTCCAGCCCCTCTGCCCCAGCCTGTGGCACTGCCTGGGGTTGTTGTGACCCAGGGGCAGGACCCAGCACTGGGCCTTGCTGAACTTCATTGAACCTTAGCAAAGGTTGTCAGCACTTCTCCAGGTAGGTACATGTGCGTGACCTCTCCTATGTCATGATGATTCTGACTGCAGGAGAATGACTCAAATTTTGCTATGGCCAAACATTTGAGCAAGGAGCTGCAGCAGCCTGACACAAAAGCAATTGAGGTACATTGACAAATTGATCAGTTAGTCCTAGCAGGATGCAAAGCGTTCTGGGATACCAATTGAAAGTAGGTCAATTTAATGTGAGGTAGGGAATGTTGGGCCCCATTACCTTAATATGCTGTTAAGTTCACACCCTTTGCCCTAAAATGCAAGAAACATATTATCTGGCCAGTTAACTCACCTAAAGAGCTGCAGGAAGTAGGAGCAATATTTTCAATGCAAATAAATTAAATCTGGGGTGAATTAATGCCTGAAGCCCACTGAGATATTTATTTACGTGTACCTGTTGTCCAAAACTGGTGAGCTCATTTTGAAATACATAGGAAAATATATTAGCCCTTTTTCCCCCCTGATTTCTGTTTTTCCATATTATGTTAAATGTAATCATTAGATTGCAAATTGGCATCAGCAGAAAAAAATGTAGTGAGACTGAATTTTGATGATGTTTTTCCCAGATATTTTTTCCTTTCTTCTACTTTACAATCAGTTTCCAAGATAATTGTGCCTCCCTTCACTGAAAATGATGACTGTACTTACGTAGTGCCCTGTAGAAAGTGAAACTGCATGCCTCAGTGAATTCTATCATCATTTCACCCCCTAATGAGTGAGATTGTTTGCAGGCAGATGAAATTAAATTGTAAGCTCTATTGACTTCAACAACAGGTGCCATTTGTGCAAACCCAAAGGGAACCATTGAATTGTCAAAAAGATTTAACTCTTCCTCACACACTGGCAGCAGATAACATCTTCTTGGTACCTGCACCTCACTTAGTTCCTGGAACCAAAATTTATGATCTCATCCATAACATCACTGGCAAAATGTCGAGAAAGAACTGAATTAACTGCAAACAAAACAGCTACAGTTCCTGACTGCTGGGTTGTATCAGGCCTGCATAAAGTAAAATTAGGTAGAAAGAGAATAATTAAGCTGAAATAAATTCATTTGGAAAGCAGTAAAGATTTCATGGACTTTCCTGTTGGTTTAGGATTTTTTGTTTTCTCTTAATCTTCTGTAGTTAAAACAAACTTAAACCCATTCTTGGAAAATTTTAGTAGGAAGAATTTAATTTATGAATGTTCCCTTAGCCCCAGGCTGTGCCATAATTTCATCTGCATTTGCAAGTAAATCGAGACGTTACTGATAAGGTATGCAAAAGAAATCCATGCAGAAGCAGGCTTTCACCCTTTTTTCAGCTAGAACCTCACCATTGTGATCTTACGTAATAAATTAGTATTTAATTCAATGACTGAGTTTTTTGTGCAAGCACAAAATATTGGCATTCTTCATTCCAAACAGAAAGAATGCTCAAATCCCAGTGTTGAAAAAAATAAGAGCTGGTGCTCTTTGAGTTACCTTCTTAATGCTGTTTCTTTCCATGACACAAGAATTCTGTTCTTGTCAGACAGGGAGTCAATCACTCCTATCTAGCAAGAGAATACTCTCTGTTTCTGGATATAATTTGATATTTCAATGATGTGAAGAACAATTAATACTTAAGAATTACATGACTTCAAAAGTCTCTTTTGAGATGAAAAATATGCAAATTATAGTTTCTAATATGGTTATGGTAAAATTCTTTAATTTTGACTTAAAAGCAAAGAGATTTCAAGACAGCATGATATATTTGATCCAATGAAATAATCAAACCAACTTTGTATCACTTTGGTGGCAATTTATCTTCTCTGCCTGAAGCAGAAAGATATTCCTGCTGCACTAATGGATTTATGTAGTTTCTCCCATATCTGTTTCTTTCAGTTTTAAGTATTCAAAAATGTGAAGTCCTTTAGTGGGTAATAGCTCCAGGCATGTAACAGATAGAAGACTTCCAGGAGATGAAGTTTAGAACATTCCCTTGTACAATATGGTTACAGGGCTACAAGTCAGCACTCTTGCTCTGCTAACAGGCCCTTGCATTCATTCCCTTACTATGCCAGCTGAAGAAGGGAAAGAAAGGCTCAGGGAGCTAATAGCCTGCAATCGCAGGACCAGGACAGGATCCGTGTTTAAATAGCAGGATGCCGGCCTTAACCGCCAAGGGCGCAGGTCTGCAGCAGCTGTGGGTGCTCCTGGCGGGCGCAGCCACCGCCGCATTCCCGCCGGGAGCAGCGGGAGAGGGAGCCTCGCGGGCGCCCGGGGAGATAATGCCTGTTTTATGCCGGTAAGAAGTAAAATGTGCTGATGACATCTCTGACATTTAACGATGTTGCTTTCATTTTGAACACATCATTGAACAGATATTGAATCCATTCGTTTTGATAATAGACTCGGCGCTGCAGAGCTTTCATTTTTATAATAAATAAATAAATAAATAAAAATGTAAGCCATGCACACTTTTCTGTGTGGGGTGAACGGAGGGAAGAGTTTTGACACCACATATGATACATGTTAAGATTTTTTGAGTTTGCCTGTGCGCACACATCTCTTTGAAAAACTGATTTCAATTTCCTATTGTCTGCAGACTTTCCAATCTTGAGATCAAGCTGCATATTATTCTTTGTCAGACTGGCTATGTTAAAAAATGCTAAAACTTACATACATTACTCATATTTTCTAATTTGTCTGGAGAATGTTTGGTTTAAGTACTGTTTTTGAGACAAAATTGTAGCATTTTTTCTTATCTCACCAATTACATGTTGTATTTATATTTTTCCAGCTAGTAACAAAAAGGTGAGTTTGAATTTAAATCAAAGTATTTGCAAAAACCACATGGAATTTTTCAGGTTTGACTATATCATTTTATAATTGTTGGAACATTGCCCCATTTATTTCCCCAAATTCACTTCTTTGTGCTTTTATGTGAAGTAATTCAATTAGTGGTGTTTTGGCAAAACTAGGTGTTATGGTTTAACCCTAGCCAGAAGGAAGCCCCCCACACTTCCCCAGAAGGGGGATCAGGGAGAGAATGGGAAGGGTAAAACACAGAAAAATCATGGGTTGAGATAAAGATAATAAAGACATGATAAAATTTAACAGGGAAAGCAAAAGCCACACACACAAGCAAAGAAAACAAGGAATTCATTCACTGCTTCCCATGACCAGGCAGGTGTTCAGCGACCTCCAGTAAAGCAGGGCTTTATGATGCATGATGATGAGTTGGGAAGACAAATGCCATCACTCCAAATGTCCCCCCTTTCTCCTTCTTCCCCCATGTTATACACTGAGCTTGATGCCACATGGTCTGGAACATCCCTTCGGTCAGTTTGGGTCACCTCTCCTGGCTGTGTCTCCTCCCAGCCTCCCAAGCAACCCCAGTCCCCTCCTCAGAGTGGCAGTACCAAAAGCAGAAAAGGCCTTGGCTCTGTGCAAGCCCTGCTCAGCAATAGCAAAAATATCTATTATCACCCCCATGTTCAGCACAAATCTAAAACACAGCCCAATGCCAGCCACTGTGAAAAAAATTAACTCTATGAAACCAGCACACTCAATATGATATATTCAAAGCTGAGGATCAGTGTGAGCCAAACTATATACCAAAATCCAAGTCCAAATTTTCCTCTTATGTTGGGTGGGTATTTTTGGCAAGTACATCTTCACACATTTTTTGTGAAGTCAAATCACATTTATAATGCAACAATTGACATGAAAATATGCTCTTGTGATAATATTTAGATATGTTTGCAAAAAATAAGTGATCCATACAGTTTTTCCCATGGTCATACAATCACAGAATACTGTGAGTTGGAAGGGACCCACAGGATCATCGAGTCCAGTTCCTGGTCCTGGATAGGACATCCCCAAGATTCACACCATCTGCCTGTGAGTGTCATCCAAATTCTCCTTGAACTCTGGTAGGCTTGGTGCTAGGGCTAAACTGTTTCATCAGGAAAGTAATGACCTCTTAACAAAGATGTTTGAAGTAAAACATGCTCATAAGATTAATAAAAGTAGTCTCTTAAGTGATACTGATGAAAGGGTGGGATAGACATCCAACTATGGAATGGCACCAGGATGGCTATTCTGTGTCCCATGAGCTGGTTATGACTCCATTTACTTTCACCATTTACTTTCACATATTAGAGGAATTCACTCTTGTGAATTTTTATTGTTGTTATTGCAAATTCACACAAAGAAGGCACTCTGTGGTCAACACTCTGTCTCATAGCTCAGGTTTGAACAATCTGAGCTATGAGGTAGTAAGGACACCCTTTTAAGACAGAGAAGTTTGAGAATATTCCTGTTTTGTTGTACATGCATCTAACCTACTCCCTGCTGCTAATTCTACCAGTGAATTCCACAGGCAAATATTTCTACAGCCTTGTTTTCTGCTCAAGAAACTTTAGCATACAACAATGAACAGAACAACCTAACCTAAAGTCATTAGCTACGCACCAATGGGGATGTTTATAAATGCAAATCTCTCTCATTATGTCCTAGCAGAACTTTCCTGGTGATTTAAGAATTACCTACCCACATACTTTCAGAAGCTCCAAGGCTAAGCAGCAGCTACTGATTGCACTTCCAGATTTAGACAAAGTGGCAGGTAGCTGCCTGAACCCTTTTTGGTCTTTCTTGATTCTTGTCTCTACATTTTTGCAGTTTCATAATCCACACAAAGAGAAAAACGGATTCCTACATCAGTTTTCTGAAAGTCTAGATAGATTAGAGACTAAAATCTGCTCAGGTAATCCATCAGCACATGAATACTATTCAGATGTCAGAAACAATGGTGAATTTCTTTTGATCAAGCCATTTAAAACTCCAAACACAAAAGGGCCAAGTATTCACAGGGCTAATGAACCACCTGGTAATAAACAATAAAAATTAAGTTCTTATTTAATTTCTCTATAGTTGAAGGCAGTTTTTTTGTCTCCTGTCACTTGGTATCTATGAGCAGGTTTCCAGCACAGCTGAAAAAACATTAGATTTGAAAGATGTATAAGCATTAGTATCATCAAGAATATTAGCAGCTATGAAAGCCAAACCAAGCTTTTGCCAACAGCTGCAGCTAGTTTCCCCATTTCAGTACACAGGCTGCAAGTAAACAACAGCTCAGATTAAATCCTGGATGTGGCAGGAGGCAAATGAGGAGATAAGAGCTTCTTCTAATACAAACTAGCATTGTCATGGTAGTTTCTTTGTGAAATCTAACTAGAACTTGAATTCCAGACATTTTTTTCAGTGCTTGATTAATCTGTGAACCAGTAACTTTAGATCCACTCTGCTGGAGTGTGTGGGTAAAATAGATATAGTAACAGGTAAGATATTCAATGGATAAAATTATCTTTCTAATCAAGCAAGATTTGTGCAGCTGACAATATGTCAGTTGAACCTACATTTCTTGAAATGGAACACAGATTGAATTTCATGATTTCTACTATATGTGTCTGCATCAAACAGTTCTCAGTAGCCATTTCTGGCATGATTTTAGCCCTGGCAGCCAGGAGGGCAACCATGGTCTGGAGTGCATCAGGCATGACAGGGCAAGGGAGGGAATTGTCCTACTTGGTTCTTCACTGGGGCTGCCTCACCTCAAGTTCCAGGGGCAGTTCTGGGTGCTACAATATGAAAGTGACATAGAACTGTTGGGGAGTGTCCAAAGGAGGGCCATGAGGATGGTGAAGGTTTTGGAAGGGGAGCTGTATGAGGAGTAGTATGGGGGGGGAGTGACTGACGTCTGAGGAGAAGCCTCCTTGCAGTTACACCTTCCTCATGAAGGGATGAGCAGGATCTCAAAAGCACTGATCTCTGCTCTATGGTGACAGTGACAGACCAGAGGAAATGGCCTGAAGTTGTGTCAGAGAAGGTTTAAGTCGGATGTTAGAAAAGGGTTCTTCACCCAAAGAGTGGCTGGAACACTGGAACAGGTTTCCCAGGGCAGTGGTCACAGCAGCTGCCAGAGGGATTTTAAGAAGCACTTGGACAATGGCCTCAGGCACATGGTGCGAGTCTTGGGGTGTCCTGAGCAGAGCCAGCGGTCAATGATCTTTGTGGATCCCTTCCAAATCAGGGTATTCTGTGATCCTAGATCCCTTGATTGTCTTTTGGAAAGCATATAATATGGATCAAGTATTAAAACACTCTTAAGTACTTTGTGTGAGACTAAGTAGTAGTGAAATATCCTCCACTCTGAAAGTAAAAAT
>WBMY01012107.1:12568-47368 GCA_013397315.1 Donacobius atricapilla
GTTCTTCACTGGGGCTGCCTCACCTCAAGTTCCAGGGGCAGTTCTGGGTGCTACAATATGAAAGTGACATAGAACTGTTGGGGAGTGTCCAAAGGAGTGCCATGAGGATGGTGAAGGTTTTGGAAGGGGAGCTGTATGAGGAGTAGTATGGGGGGGGAGTGACTGACGTCTGAGGAGAAGCCTCCTTGCAGTTACACCTTCCTCATGAAGGGATGAGCAGGATCTCAAAAGCACTGATCTCTGCTCTATGGTGACAGTGACAGACCAGAGGAAATGGCCTGAAGTTGTGTCAGAGAAGGTTTAAGTCGGATGTTAGAAAAGGGTTCTTCACCCAAAGAGTGGCTGGAACACTGGAACAGGTTTCCCAGGGCAGTGGTCACAGCAGCTGCCAGAGGGATTTTAAGAAGCACTTGGACAATGGCCTCAGGCACATGGTGCGAGTCTTGGGGTGTCCTGAGCAGAGCCAGCGGTCAATGATCTTTGTGGATCCCTTCCAAATCAGGGTATTCTGTGATCCTAGATCCCTTGATTGTCTTTTGGAAAGCATATAATATGGATCAAGTATTAAAACACTCTTAAGTACTTTGTGTGAGACTAAGTAGTAGTGAAATATCCTCCACTCTGAAAGTAAAAATGTCATTCATGAGATGAGAGATTTGATCTTTACACAAAATAGATATTATTTTTAAAATAATGTTTATTGTTTTAAAATTTACATATTGTTTTAAAACTTAAATAACATAAAAATGATATAACAAAAAAAATTTCAAATATCGAAATTCTTTTATTGCCTTGAATTTCCCTTTGTTTTTCCAGAGGCACAATTGGACAATTTCTGCTACATTTTTATATGTCTAGGTCCTGTATTTTACATTAAAAAGAACAAAAAATTGCATCACATAAATAAAGTAAGTGCTACATTTTGGTAAAGGGATTAGAACTGCAAACCTGATATGAACCTCATTCTCACATGGAGAATCAATCTTTATTAATTAATTTCACAAATGCTTACACTGAAATTGTGGAGTTACACAAATCTCTATTCAAAGAGAATAGATTACCCTTAAAACAACAGATCTGAACACAGTTCATGGTTGACCACTCTTTTAAGTTTATACACTTATCCAAAAATAACTGAAATTTTCTACAATTCAAAATAAACTAATTTTATTCTTTTAACCTGTAAGTCAAACACAGTATGCTTCAGTTCCATATTAACAATAAACAACAATTAACGGAAAAATGCAAACATGAAACATCCATTTTCATGGGACCACACTAAATGTGCTCTGAAATCAAATATGCACATAGTTCTGCAAAATATCTTTTGGGATAAAGCTAAGATGTTGCTAAGGTTGAATGTTTAGGAGCCTCTAAGTGGCTTGACTGTGAATAATGTATTACACAGGAGGGAGGCTCAAAACACTTACTCACTTGCCCTGATACATGATGGCTAATTTTAAAATAGTATCTATATGTAACAGATAACAGTTATGAACTACAGTTTAATAAGTGCATGTAAGATACACAGACGCACACGCACACACACATACATGAACGTGCGCGCACAAAAAAAAAAAAAAAAGCACCTTTGCTTAAACACTTGCTTTCCCAAGGGAAATTGATTCTTCAGTGGGAGAAGTAATCTACAGGCTTGCAACATTGAATTTTGGTCTCTGTCCCACAGATGCAGAGCAGTCATTTAGTATTGGGCACAAACTGTCTCTGTAGAAACAAGTACATACATAATTGTCTGTTAGTTAAAGACACGTAACGGGGAACACATTTTAAATTGATTACATCCTTTAGGTAAAGCCATATAAACAGGTAGATTGATCATGCATTTGAAATTGTTAACTCTCAGTGCAAAGTCATCATTTAAATGTGTGTCCTCCAGTTATGGAAATTGTTTATCAGCCAGCATATCAAAGCAGGTAGAGAACTAATTCAGTTTCTGTGACAGTAGCATGTCACTGCTTCTCTACTATCAAAATTGTTGGTTTTCACATGCTGGAGAAATCCAAAGCAGTGTGTAAGTAATGCATATGAAGAAAGTCCTCGGTCCATCTACAGGGTGCCTGTCATGCATTTCTCTTCTGATGCACTTCTCTAAATGATTTTTCAGCTTTAAGCAACGTTCTGCAGCTTGCCAAGCAGGTTTTCAATATGAAAATGCCTCTGCCCAAAGCAATTTCCAAATCCTCAAGCTCAAATACCAGTATGGCTCTAAAGGAATGGTGAAAATGTTTCATTTAGTAAATTGAAAATATACACTGTGTTTAGCCTGCCATGAAAAGAACTGATAAAGCACTATCAGTATTTACAGAACAATTATTTAGACAAATTTTCTTGGGAAAATATGCTTGGATATTCAGAAAGATGCCCCAATGTGGATTTTTGTTTAGCAGAAGTACATCCAGAAACTGTGAAGGATCATAGCAGGATCTATACAGCAGCTCTGCTGTAAGCCAGTGTTGTTTTTCATATTATTAATTTCCTTCTACATGCCACCAATATCTTCCTTTTTTTGGTGGTGAAAATACATTTTTCAATCTGGTGCCAGTTCTAGACTAAAAAGTAGGGACAAGATCCACCTACAAAGAAAAATTTAGTACAAAGGACTCCAATAATTCAAAAGTATTTGTCACCATACACACATCTGCCTAGCAAATCAACTAACACTGTAAGCCTTAGGTAACCTGAAATCCTAGCTCTAAAAGAGCTGATTACTCTGGGTTCTTAATATTCATGGGATTTCACTTTTCTTTCAAAAGTCCTTTGGTAAACAGACCGGTCTAAAAATTTAATCCAAGGTAAACTGGGCCAGATTTCCCTTAGTGCCAGTTGCACAATACATTTCAAAATTTGAAATTTAATATTCACAGGAGTAAAAGTATTAAAAGCTGGTTGGTGTTCACAGAACTGTATTTCAAAGCATGCAAGCAGTATTTCCCGAGTTACTATCAACCCAGGGAAGCAGCCTTCCTTCCTGGTGGAAGGGACAGTGAAGAATTTAGTTGGCCCAGACTGAGCAAACTTTTTGGGGTTTTGTGTTTTGCTCTCAGGATGAATGTCCTGGTGCCCCTTTTCTGAGGAGGAGTGTTGCTGCCAGTAGGGAGTGCTTGTCAGAAGAGATCACTCAAGTCATACCCAGCTACGTCACCTGATGTAGTTTCCTGCATCTGTGCATCTCTAAAGACAAATTTAAGTGCATATGGTTTCTTAAGATGGGTTCTTTTTACAAAACCTCTGTGCTTCCTGGAATGTAAGTTCTCTTCTTTTAACTTTTCTTATTCTCTATTTTTATTCTTTTTTTCATCAATATGTAAATATTATTGAGGACAAAATACAAGTCAACATTTTTTAACTATATAGAACAGTTGGCTGGCCCACTAATAATAATCCCACTAATGCACAGTATCTGTTAATATATTTTTAATAGAAGGAAATGCTTTTGGTTAAAAAATTCCAGGAAATTTTCTTCAATACTAAATTCTTATGGTTTAAGAGACACTAGTTTTTCCTTTGGAGTACTTAGGGAACTTTGAAACAATTGCATTTTTGAGCTAGTCTTTTTAAAATACATTATAAAGCAAAGTTAGTTGCAACTATTACTTAAACTATTACTCATTTGGGATGTTGGGAAGACTCAGAAACCCAACAGCAATGCCTTATAATCACTTCACATATATGCATTTTCTGCCTCCAGTCTTAAAAATTCATTTTATCTTGTTCCTATTTTTCCTATCTTTACTATCTTTTTTTAAAAATCTGATTTAATAGTTTATAGTCTCCCTGATAAAATACTCTTAAACAATTTTAAATTGTTTCACAAATATTTTCAAAAACATGGTTAACATTTCTATTTGTTTTCATTGTGCAAAGCTTTGGGGACATTAAAGTTGTGTAACTCTTAAGAATAATTTGATTTGAAATTTTTTATCATTTGCTCAGTAGCATCCTTGACAGCGCTTTTTTAGCATTAAAATACATTTGGGAACTGACTTCTTTGGTGAGTTGTATTTACTTTCCCATACCTGCAGTCATAGGGCCAAAATACTGAAGGATGTATAAATCAACAGTTTTCCCTATTGTTTTGGATTTGAGGCAGAGTTACGGAAAACAATAAAATCTGATGTCCTGAAGGTTCAAAAACCATGAGATTTTATCTGGCAAAGTACAGTTTAACATGTACAGCAGAGAATATCTAATAATTTGCACAGTTAAATGCAAGATCCAAGAACAATATTGTTGGATGAAACAGTTATAATTTTTTCCTCTTGCATGCACATAGCCCTCTTTGACAACAATTAGCATAATAGACATGCATATAAAGGAAAAAGGTTACAGAACAAGCATATACAAATCCTTGTATGGTAATTGCTCAAAATGGAAAAAAAAAGTTTAGATACGCCAAGCTGGCACAGACAAGTCCAAGTAAAATTGTGTCATAAATTGTTCTGATATCACAAAATATTAAAAATACAAATGCAAATATATGGGATAACAAACACTGAAGACAATGCCTCAAAACAGGACAAGCCACAAAGGCTCTAACAGAGAGCAATATGCCCAATGACAATTTGGGCACTTCAGTCCGTGAGCCGATGACCATAAATATTTCCTGATTTTTTGATTTTTCATAAATCTAAATTATAAGTTACTTTACAGCTTTTTGTAGAACCTGAATCCACCAGCTTGAGAGAGCTTGTGAGCTGTAGGTATAAAACTTTGCTGTAAGTCTTGTATGAATTTTGACTGGAAACGGTGAAGGATATCTCTAACTGAACTGCTCTTTCCAGTTAACCCCCTTTCAACTTACTGCCATGACTTGAAAGCAAGAATATAATAAAATTAGTAGGGGTAACATGAACATCATGTTTATTTGTCCTTCCACATTTCCACCCATGGTTACAGAGTTCCTGTTCTGAATCACAGATTCACAGAAGCCCTAAAGTAAAACAATATCTGACTCCTTAAAAAAAGCACAGGTCATGTTCTAATGCAATGTTAATAGCACTTTTTGTAATACCTACCTTACTAAAGGGAAAAGACCTTTCTAATGGTCTGGTAGAAATGAAATGTATTGTTTTAGTACGCCGTCTGTAGTCCCAGCCATACAATCCCTTTGGGTATATAGAAAAGAGTGAGATATCTTGCAAATGTGATTAATTTCTGGCAATTCAGGTGGCTTTCTCTGTCAAATTGAGTCTGACACATAAAGATAAAACTTAGTGGTTTTGTGTTGGGTTTTTTTTTCATTCATTACATGAAAGGGCTAACACAATAGCAATGAAATTCATGTCTAAACTGAACCATTTTCTCAGCATGTTACCCTTCAATATTCCTAGGTGGCTTCTTTACAGAAGTGACATACTATTCATGGATTTTCTCTGACATGGGTGAATAACCTAGACTTCCTTTAAATAAGCTATGGGATCCTGTAGTTCCTTTCTTAGAGGATTTAACCTAGTTAACTCATTATAGAGAAAGATATTCTCCTTTCCATTACATTGAACTGAATCATACACTGTGGCACTTCATGAGCCTTAATGATGTGGTTTTATCAAAACCACAAAACACTCAACTTTCAGACTTTTTGGAATATCTCCTGAATGTCCATTTATTAAAAAACAGATAACACCAGACCTTTTTGCCTGTGTTTGTGGTGACAGACTGCCAGCATAATGAAAAAATTCTTCTGATTTCATGAAATCCCATTTCTGATAGATCCTCTTTGGCAAATTAGTCAATCTTTTTTCCTGTCATAAAAGGCAGGCAGAGGTGGATAGCTTAACAAATACATTGACATATTGCTTGAGTTAAATCTTTAAAAGTAGGAGTTTTACATGCAATGGATGCTATAGCAAGTATGCCATTTCTCCAAACAAAGAGTTGCAATTGATCTGTCTTGGGAAAAAGAGTAAAACACTGTTTCATGCCAAAAAAAATAAAAAACCCAAAAAACTTTGTAGCCACGTTTAATTATTTTGGGAGAGATTCAGAGCCCGTGGAAATCAATGGAACAATTTCAATGCACTTTTGATTGGGCCCATAAATAGAACTGCTTTGTGAATCACTGTGTTGCAGCAATTCAATACAAACTGCTTCAGAGGATTTACTGAACTTCTAGAGAGAAAGTGTTGGAATTCCACAGAAAATAAAGAAAAACCCCCATATGTAATTTGGATTCTTGCACAGTGTAGCATTCAGAATGCAAGAGAAAGAAAGAGTATGGTTGGTATTGTTTCAGAGATTAATTACTTTGGCACTCTTTGAATGTAGCACTGCTCCCCACTACCAGGATCCATTGGTAAGAAATCTACACTTTTTTTCTTAGGAGCCATGCTGATTGCTAGACTGATAGTTCAGAGGCAACCACATCAGTCCTCAGCTTACAGGTATCTGTCACCTACGATGGGCAGTGAGTGAGTGGCTATTGTTTACTCAGGGTTTTGGGGTCTCTCTTCAGGCTTCTGGACCAAATGAGAATTTACCCTGTCAGCCATGGCAGCTCCCAGGTGTAAAGGCTCTCTTCTGCTTTTCATGTCTCACTCTCTTTTCGTGTTTCCATTACAAACCATAGTCTCCTAGCATTAAATTTATCTTGAGGACAGAATGAACTTAGAAATGGGAAGAACTATAGATAGAATGGGGCATGTTCTCCTTGGCAACACTGTTTAATCTCCCTGCAGACTGCGTATAGACAACATAGAGAGAGGAGAGTGTCAGGACACTGAGTTCTTTTCTCTTGAACAAAGAGCAACCAACATGAACAAAGCATGTAACTTCTCTAACTATTTCAACACAAGCCTTGCTGTCAGCTCTCTGCCTGCAGAAGAGGCCTGCCTGAGGGAAATTCAGGTCTATAATATTTCTTTTTCATTTGCAAAAATATGCTATTTAAGCGTACCTATTCAGATGTGAAAAACCCAACAAAATTGGTTATTTTTTCCATGTTCTTCAGTTTTACCCCCTCTGCCTCTGGGTATTTTGTTGTGTATTTGCCTGAAACCAGATCCCTTGTTTCTATGCAAGACCTCAGAGCACAAAAGAAGCAGCAACAATGGGGACATTCTTTTTGCTTGTATTTGTTGCTTAGGTTTGATTTCATTTGGATTGTTACCATCACATTAGGTGGTTATGCTACAAATACTGGTCTCCATGCTGCAGTATATTAGTAGTGACACAGGACAAAGAAATGTGTGTTCATTATTTTTTACATTGCTACCCAGGCAGGTTCAGGAATTCCAACTGATATGGTTTGTCTTTCCCATTCCTATTTCATGGACAGATCTTCAGGAAAAAGTGAGTGGTCTCCCTTTCTGGAACCAACATATGACATTCATGTATTGGGATACAATAAGAAACAGCACAGAAAGCAAAGGGTGGCCATATAATCAGATACAGAAAAAGAAAAAATTCTCAGTGCATTGGTCAGAATTACTCATGAAGGCAGCTGACAGAAGGACAACCTTCTATTATGGCACAGTTACTTTCATAGCTGGTTCCAAAGTACAGCCAGCAATACCTTGAGTGTATTAGTGTTATATCTTCTGAGAGAATGAAATACCGCCGTCAAAGGAGGGTATGAAAAGATGCATCAGGGTTTAAAGGAAATCCATGCTGCTATATCAAAGGCAACATTTTTCCTTCCTTGTGTTTATTGTATTGTTGCCTGTGCACAATTTTTCATACTTTATTATTGATGATTTTAGGAAATATTAAAGAGAAAATGAGGCTCTTTTATCTGTTTTGTTTCTCTGCTATACTATATCTAATGAGGGAAAATTCAGATAATATACAAATCACGTGTATCTTTTGATATTTTAGACACAGACCTATAGCAATGAATCAGAAACATGGTCAACAATAATGAAAACATTGTGTTGTTGAGTTGTTAATCATACCTTCTAATATTCTGCAAAATTCTGTTGTTAGGTGGGAGGGACAACACATCATCTTGCTTTGAAATTCCATATGCAAAGAGCAGTCAGCTTTTTCTGCTTCAGATAAGTTTATTTTCTACAGAGAACAACAGTAGCTGCAATGCTGCAGAAATAGCAACAAGAGCAAGCTGTTCTCTGTGAGAATGGTGTTGTGACCCCCAAAAGTAGCAAGTTACATAATTGCAGAAAGTGTTAGTTGCTTCCATCTAAGATAAACATGCCAACCCAGATAGAGGTTATATGTACAACACAGAATTCACTTTGAAAGACAAGAAACATTCAGGCTTATGGCCTACCTTTCAGAAAAGAACAGAAGGCACAGCCATTACCTAACTGCAAAATTTCTTTATTACTTCTTCCAAACATATTTATTAATTCAGCATACGCAAAAAAAACAAAACAAAACAAAACAAAAACCCCAAAANNNGACCCTCTGTTTGCTGCCAGCCAGGGTGACGTGGGCACTGCTGCAAGGTACCCACACAAAAAAAACCACATAACAACCCCCCCCCCCCCCCAAAAAAAACCAAACCAAACAAAAAAAAACCACAAACGAAAAAAAGAGTATTACTTCATTCTCTTTATCCTGTTCTGACAGAATATGTTTAGGAATTTGTGTTGGGTCTCTCACTGACTGACACATCCAGTTTCCAGATGCCCAACTTCCTCAAAATTTAAATTGGAAAAACCTTCTGATTGATAACCTATAGCCCCAAGTCTACTGCCTCCTTCCAATGAATCAGTAAGGAAGGTTAATGAAGTGATCTCACTGCATGTACAAGAACAGAGGAAAGCTTTCTGGTTGCTAGCAAATCAAAGATCAGACGAGTCTGAGGCAGGACACATGGTTGCATAGCACTGCTCTGGTTGGTTATGTCACACTAGGAAACGATCTGATAAATAAAGGAAAACCTACATACAGAGGGTGTATGATGTGTCCAAACAGAAAAAGTGAAAGAATAGGAGATTTACAGCAGTGTTCAAAACTGCTTTTCTTGTTATTAATCCTTTTACATAGCTCTCTCAGGCATTGCTAATATTTGCCGGCTGGAGGGTTGGGTGGCAGAGGAGGGATATCCCTTCCCAAGTTTGTAATTATTAACTGATTTATTAAATTATTAAATTATGAGAATGTAACATTTGAAGACTTAGGAAATCATATGATACATGAAATGCATATTCATACTTCTAGAACCCGTCTTCATTAAATGCAGCCAAGCTCATGTCCCTAAGTACAGAAGAACAGAGGAATTGTTACATTGCTATGCTTAGGGTGGAAAAATTACATCATATGATAATAACAGTAATGAAAGTGTGGAACAGGATGTCCAGAGGGGTTGTAAATGCCCCATCCCTGGAAACATTCCAGGTCTAGCTGGATGGGGCTTTGAGCAACCTGTTCTAGTGAAAGGTGTCCCTTTCATGGCAGAGGCTTGGATTAGATGATCTTGAAAGGCCCCTGCAACCCAAACCATTCTGTGATTCTTTGTGAAAATCAAATCACAAAGATACTTTTCACAAAGATAACCAGGACTGCTCTCTGAGCTCTTATATTTATTTCATAACCAGTGCTGTGAAGGTTCAGTTCTCAAAGTATCAAATGAATCATACTGCCACTGCTTTTATTTAGGATATAAAAAAGCATTCAGCACTGTGCATTAACACTGACTTTTCTCCACCCCACCTCTAATAAAAGTCTAGTTTCTTCAGTGTTTCATTTCACTAGCATTGCAATTTGTCCTGCGGTGAGACTGCTACTGTAAGCAGCACTAAAGAGCAGCTCCAGTACCCACCCTCTGGGGTTACTCACTGTCTTTTACATGGGGAAAGGGACAGATGAAGCTGAGAATCTCAGCTTGCAGAAAGATCAAGCTGGCCACAATTACCATTGTATTCATTTGTTAAACCATTCAGTGGAGATTTTAATTACACTAGGACAACTAATTTTATTCATTAGAATTCAATTAAATTAATTTGAAATTCAAGATAGTAGCATTGTGGTAGTACAGCCATAATAAAGTTGAAATATAATATCTTCCAATTGTTTTCCTCTGACAAAAGAGTTTTATTTACACAGAATTAATATACAGACATCTTCTTTAGCAAGACAATGAAATTTTACAAACAAAACTATGGATATTTTTAACTAGAGTCATCATAAATAGAATAAATCATCATAAGTCATCATTTGAAGATAAAATGGAAACCTATCTGTTTTCAAAAAAAAAGGAATTTAATGGTAAATGTCTCCTTAATGCTATTACTGAGAATGTTTTCCTTTTCTGGCCACAGGAAACTTGCTCCGTAGTCTTGACCCTATAATCAAAGCTTACATACAACTAGCCTTATTTGGTCTGAGGTTTTTGAAGAACCCACTCCTTTTACAGCACAAAACTGATGCAGAAAGAAACACACCTGCCTCAAAATGGGCCTTGCCATTCCTGAGCTATTTTAGACAGATGTTGGACTAAAATTTTCTTAAAGACCTTCAGCAACAGAGATTTCACAGTGCATATCACAGCACTTTGTTCGTCTTAGCAGAGCTGCCCCTCAACTGGCAGGAAAAACCAAGGATTAAAATTGCATCTCTGCAGGGTCATTTATTACCAGCTTGTCTTGGTAACCTGTGTTATTTCAAGTAGAATCATCTCCATCCCCGTTAGCATCTGTGTTTAGGACTTTACTGTGCATTTTATAAATCTTCATGTTGTTACTTTAATTAGCACAGGAACTGCCAGCAAAGCTAAGCTGCAGCTATTAACATCCAGCCAGGCTTCCTTAGGCAGGATTCCCCCTTGGAAAGTAATATTCCCGTCACACTAGTCATGATTAACTGCTCAGGATTTCTATTCACCCAGGGAACAAGTACTTCTTCATACTAACTAAGTTTGGAAGAAAAATCCTCCTTTGGGGAATGCAGCTCCCTCTGTTCACGGTATCTTTGTAGTAACTTTGTATCCAAATGTAGAGAGCCACATCTTGTGTAATGAGAATTTGATTTGATGCCAGAATGCTTACAAACCAAAGAAGCTATTAAAATATAACAGTAACTTGGGACTTAACTATTGAACAGGGTCTGGTAGTTTCCTCCCAAATGCAAACCTGAAGCTATCCCTGCAAGTCTGGTGGGAAAGCAGCATTTACTGCCTCAATGACTGTTTAAGCTAAAAGTCTGCCTTAAAATTAAGTTTCCAGAGACTTCCTTTTTAAAAATACAAAAAGCTCTCATATAAGACTGTGTTCCTTGTACTTCATTGAAGAATACATCAAATCTTACTAAATCCCAATGAGATTAAGGAGATATTTTGTTCATGCCACCAGTCAACCAACAATCATATCACGGAGGGAACAGAGAGCAGAGTGATGACCAGCCGCTATGAGAAAGACAGCTTCCAATTCATCACCAGTACCAGCCACTGCAATTTAAGCATTAAACCCTTCACCAAGGGAAGAGATTTATCTTTCTTTCGAGCTTTGGTGGGATATTTTCTTTCCATTTTAACTGAAAGTATTTTCACCATTTCAACTGAAGCCACAAATTATCTAAATCATGTGTTTCCATATTGCCTGGAAAAAAGAAAACAGGAATGGTCTTTCATTCAGAATTAGACATGCATTGAACTGTCAGTTGCAAGACAACTTTCTGAAGGTGTGATTTGGGTTTTTTTTAATAGGTAGTTTAAGTAAATTCCTTGGGTCTGTAGGTCTTAATTGAGATTACTCTCATTTTCTCAAAATTTTTTTACCAAACCTATATGACTAAAGACTTGATGAATGCATCTGCCAGCTAATCTAAAAGGAGAGAACCATTAAGAATTACTTTGCCTGATACTTTCTTTTCTAGAATGTGCATTTTCAGTCATTCAATAAAAAATTACTTTCCATTTATGCACTTGAAATGCCCAATTCTACACAACAAAAACATGATTAAGAGAGATAGGACTAAGAAGAATATGTATTCCCTTGTTTTACTTTGCTTCAAACACAGATAATCAGGATTAATTTTGCTGCACAGCAGAGAGTCTTTTATGAATCCATAAATTATAGTTAAAATCCAGTGAACATTTATTGCAAATACTTTGGTTCCCTTCTACGATCTGTGCATTATTTTATTTCTTCAGTGATGTATGCTTGAATAGAGCCTCTGCTATGCTCTAAGATCTCCTCCTGCTTTCTTATTTCAATGCTTTAAAAGCTTGAGAGCAAAAGGAGATACCTTATTTTGCAGGAATCCATCATATTTTATTTGCAAATGGTTTTCTTAATTATTGCAGCAGCCAGCTCTTTTCCTATCAACAAACAAATAAAAAACCCAATCAAATAAAACCTCCAAACACAAACAATTCACCTGAAACAAAGTACTCAGAGAGTTGCCTTGCATGGTTAGAGTAAAGGTATGCAGGTTACTATTGACGGATGTGTGTTAAATTGCAGAACACATCTCATTAAAAATTCAACTCCCTTAGATGTTGTATCACAGATCTTACATCTGAGAATAAATTACTACATTTTACATGTAGGGACAAATCAAAAATTAGAAACTGGAGCTAAATTAATGTTCTGTTTCTGCAGAAGTGACCATGTCACTAAGCATAATCTCTTATCTAAAAGGGCTGCTAATGACAAAATCACTATCAAATGGAATGCCATCATAGTTTCCATTAACTCTCTGGGGAAGCTGCTAAAAGACTTTCTGTTCAAAGGGTTGCACTACTGATGAGTTTCTGAAGTTCTGAGTTTTATCTGAAAATATGCACATAGAAGTATCTTTTACCTTCAGAGGCTGCTTCTCCAAACGTCCAGACACAGAACCTGGGTTTTCTTCTGCTACTCTTTTCTTATGAAAATTTTGCTTTAGAATTAGGTCCTTCTATATATGTGTGGGAATAATTTTGGTAAAATTCAGTTCATGAAGTTCTGTGATAGAAAGTAACAAGGAAAAACTTCTGGATATATTTTCATATCAAGCTGCAAAATCAATGTTGGAAAATATCCACCTTTTAATCATACATGTTTTTTTACAAAATTTTTACAAAACTGATTTTTTTTTACATAAAAATTGCCAAGTAATTAGTTCTAATGCAGTTATGTATCAATATTCTTGTGGTATAAACCACAGAAACAGTAAAAGGGTAAAAACATGAAGGGTATTCATGATTTAGCAAGGATTCTTGAGATTTTTCCACTCTGGTCTGAACCTTAATCCCAGAAAGATACCCTAACAAACTCCAAAAGATTCAAAGTACAGCTTGTAATGCACACTTAAAATCTTAATATGCAAAAATGCAGGAGAAAATCAAGCTGATGATAGAAAATAAGAATGAGTCTGTCACAGTCACTACAGGATTGTACACAGCTGTATAAAAGACAAGAATATTTTCAGTCATCCATCCTACCTTGCCCTTTTCATGTTAAAAACTGCTGGGAAAGGGAGCACCAGACAGGAAGGGAAGATCCTACAAGGAAATTGTATTGGCTAAGGGCTATATGCAAAGCATAAAACACAAAATCCAGATAAAAAGAAATGGAGCAAAATGCAAAGCAATATTCTTGCCATAGGGAATACCACATAATTGACTAGAGAAAATGGATTACATGGCCTGACAACAGTAAGGGAATGCCACAGACTGTTCTCATAGCAGAACTAACCTATAATTGCTGTATTGTTATAATTTTTATTGGGCAAAAACTTGCAGCTTTCAGTCAGTCAGCTCTCACATTAGTGCTACACAGCATTTAGAAAGTAATTTTGGTCTCCATTCTCCATTTGAAAAATCTAATATTACCCTCTATGAAAACTTTTGACCTTCCATTTAAATCACTGTCAGACATGTCAAACAAATTGCTGCAATAGTATTTGCTATGGAGTTAGAACTGCTCTTTCACCACAACACCATGAAAAGAGTAGAGACATGCATGTTTCAGACCTGAACTATCATTTTATCCTTTACTCCTAAGGCATGAGACTGGCAAGGAAGGGGAGAAGACAAGCCAGAGAAGTTGTGAGACGGGTGAGTATACCTGTGATACATCCCAGTGCATCTGGTAAAAAATGGCAAAAGTGGCAAAAAAAGTTGGTAAGGTGTGCCAGACCTTTTGGTCACTCCTTGCCCAACAATCATAACCATGAAGGACCCTCCACTTGCCCAGAAGTAATACCTCCTTTTCAACTGAAAACTTTTTAACTTGTCTCTAAGATCGTTTGTTTTAAATCACTGAGAAATCAATTGTGTTGGCATACCAGCATTGCGTTCCTCCTTTAGTTGCTATCATGTCCTTTCTCTTAAAACACATAATGAAATTAATAATTCAGATGGCAAATGATTACCCTCCTGGGGTTTCTCAATTGTTTTCTCCTGTCCTTTTAAAACATTACTAATTGACATGAATTTTCTCATTACTATCTCAGCAGTTTATTTGATGGGCACTTAACAAGGAAATATCTACCATAGATTTTTTTGTTAAGTTTTTATGAAGTGCCTATAGTTAAATAGCTTTGGGGGAGTGCCACAGAGAAGAGTGCTGAAACCTGAGGCTAATGCACTCAGATCAAACGTTTATGTAGGGTGGGGGTTGTGGTCTACATATGCTCCTACAGCACTTGCAAGTGTCCCCAGCATAGTGAGCCCAATCAAATAGCAGGTGAATTTTCCTGAGATACAATCTGCTTTGATTATTCCAAAACCTTACAGTGCTGTAGCACAACACTATTATTGCATGTCAGATATCCACCTTCTTTGGCAACAAAGATCTTGGAAAGCTCAATGGCTGTTTCAAATCCTCCTTTAGTGTTTCAAAATATTGGAGAAAAAATTCTGCATGCATGGTTGTGTCTTGGTCCTGCTTGTTCTCTAAGCACACAGTGACACACCACTGTCTCGGGGGTATCCTTCATGTGGAAGCCAAACTAGCTGAGATGAATAGTGGATTAGGCTCGGTAACTTATGCAGGAGACTTCAACCTGAGACCGTGGGAAGCAGGATACTGTAAAGGAGGTATCTGGTTAGGTCATGGTCAGAAGAATGTACCCATGGGAGTTGGTATGCTAATAGAATCATTTCATAATAGGTCACTGTCCTAGGTTACAATGTAAAATATGCCCAAGATATGTATTCTATCACCATCTTCATGAACTGTTGAAACCAGGTGGGGCAGTNTCACTATTAAAGTTTTGTATTTTTGGGCACTCCATCATACCTGACCCTCTATTTTTGCCACACAACCCCTGCTGGACTGGACCTGGAGTCGCACTGAGTCAGACTCCAATACCTGCAGATCAAAGTTCTTTTTGCAAAGATTTACCTCCAGTTACAGCAGCTATCTCATGTAGCCTCTGCCTGACTTTTCCTTGGCCAGAAGGAGCTACTGAAGAATTTCATTCATGTGGTTCTTCATGTTATTTGACAATGTACCTTCCATTTATTTTTCAAATACTCTTACTGAACCAGCTTACATGGCCACACATCCAATAACTTCTCTAAGGAAAGACATGATCTCTGGAGACCTGCCCAAAATCAAATAGGAAGATGGCATCAAATTTGTGAGCTCTTGCTATGATAGGCTGTTCTGTGTTGCTTTGTTTCAGTGGATGACAAGGGTGAGAGCATTGAAAACCCAATGATTTCTGGTTTTAGCCTACGGCACCATTGTTTCCTGTAGCTATGTCTTTATTCAGTAGTCTCCAAAATACCGTAGTCAGTACCCATTTTGTTACCTGAAATAGCACTGCTCCCCTTCTACAGGCCATACTGGCATTATACATGAACAAGTGAAGCAGAACATATTCTGCCTGTCTCAAGCCAATTCTTAAGATGGATAGAAGAAGTCCACAGAGGGAGCATGGAGACACACTGGAGACACTGAACTCCTTCCCATTCCAGAGATCTCTGTCCCTTGCATCTTGGCTCCACACAGTTGTCACAGAAAAATAGGAAGTTGTCCTTTTTTCTATTTGTGTGTTTGGAGCTGGAAGAATTTTAGCTCATTTTTGACTGCTTTTTGCTGGGGGACTTGGAAGTGGGAGATAGAAAATTAGATAAGCAAAGAACAGAATGGCTCCATCCCTTCTTTTGAGAGGACTAAGCACTTGAAATAACAGAAAGAGATATTCAGCACAGAAATCTATCTTACTGCTATTTCAATATGCCAGTAGGAAAAGGAAACAGTTATTTGCTCCTTTCTCTTTACAGCTAAAAGATAATAAGTAATGAATTCACATGTTCCTGCTTTTACTCTCCTAATAGAACTCAAAGAAAATTAACAGGGTCATGCAAGTCACCATTTGCTGCCACACCTGGAACGGACTAAGGTTAGCAGCTTTTTTATTATTTATGTACACTACATATGCTCACACAGAAAGGAAGAGGTGGATTGCAATGGACTACTTTAGATATGGAAGCTTCTCAAAGATAATTTTGTTCTGTTACATTGTTCCTTGAGCCTTTTCTCCTCAGTAATGTAGCATGACATTGCTGTCAAATGCTAGTACTGTGCCAAAAAAACGCCTTTGGGAATGCAGTGTCTCATCTCTATTCTTCTTTGCTTTGAACTCCTGTGCATTCCAGAGAGTCATTATGGTGATTCTTTCCTACAGTTCCTCTAGTGACTAGATCTGTAAGGAACATATGAGGAAGTTTAAAGCATTATGTATCTTCTGGGAAAATTTTGGCATTGGCTGTATACTTCCTATTTTGCATCCTTAACTCTAGCATAGTAATTTAAAAGCACTCAAACAAAAACCCTGTTTTTTTCTAGTAACCAATCTGGGAAAAAATATTTGAAATCTCATCCCATATAACTGACTTCCCATCTGTACAGAAGGACCAGATCCTTAGGAGAATAGCGATAACTGCTTCTTGAGTTTGTGAAGTAATTGGCATCAGGAATAGCTGTTCCTAAAGGCAATCATTCAGTAATTTGCTGGTACATTTCCCAGCCATTTGCTTACACCACAAGAAATTTGACCCTCAGGCATCCTGGATTCTGCAGAGACTGTGATTAAATCTCTTTTTAGGAATCTGGTCCCCCTATTTCTTCTCCTTCCAGCTCCATGAATTCTCCATATTTGCCTCCAACATTTTAACATTTTTGTATTGAAGCAGTTTGGCATTCTTTATTTTTGCTGTTTGGGGTTGGGGTTGTTTGTTTGTTTGTTTGTTTCCATCCTGTTTTTTGACACAGCAGCAACTATAGCAGGCCATTGAGAATAAACAAGAGCTCATCTCTCTATTCCATTGAAGTAACTAGGGCGAAAAAGAAAAGGACAAAAGGCTCTCCCAGACTGCAAGGCTGGTGCCGAGCTGTGGTGGCAATGCATGCATAGCTTAGCCCCTCACTGCAGAAGGGCACTGTGGTGGAATGAGCCCTGAAGTGGTACAGGTTCTTCCAGGAGTTTACCTCACTGTCCCCGCCACAGACCAGTTTATGAGCTCACCCAAATGATAGCACGTCTACAGAAACACTTTTCATAAACCTACCTCTAACGTCTAATGGGAATCACTCCTTCAGTCATTCACCAGCAGGTCCCTGTATAAAGGGACTCACTTTAACTTTCACTGTATAAAACAACCAGAGAAGTTGTCAAATAAAGGCCTGGGAAACTTTGGGACAGATTGAAGGATGATTTTCTAATACTTAATTCTTCTCTTCAAAATCATTCCAAAAGACCAAACTGCTTGAGCTAAAGTTTCCTGGCTTTTTCAGACATGAACCCACACAGAAAAATTTCAGCTGTGGGATATCTAAATTGCCAAAGTTTTTAGTAACTCAGAACAGGCACTTATAAAAGTTTTAGCAGCTACAAGCTCTGCCTACAAATCTAAGTTTAGAGGAAATACATTTAAGTGTTGAGAATAACAGCAGGATGGCTGTAGGACAATTCAGTCGGGTAGTAACAGTGAAGTTATAACCAAGTAGACTGTATATACAACAGCTGAGATGAACTCCAGTAAAACTTTTATGCCCTACCATAACATCATCATTTTCTTTTTGTTAGATGTGTCAGAGAAAAATGCTATCTAAGGCATTTGGAATTCAAGACTATAAGCCCCAGAGATGGCTCTTGAAATGCGAAGGTGTGTGATAAATCTATCAGATAGTTCTGCAATTTTTAGAAGAGATGGATATGCCTTTTGTGCAATGTGCAGGAAAGATTCCTTTTGCCCACCCTACATAAGCTTTCTCTCCTACTACTATGCTGTTGAACACTGGCATTAAACACTCCAGCTGGCTAACAAGAAACAGAAAAACCACTACAAAATTTAAACACTGAAGAAAATGCAGCATTTCATATCAGTAAGTGAAATAATAATTTTCATCTAAGTTAATAGTTGTGATTATGCCACTAAACAGAGGTGGGTATATTGAGAAGCACAGATAGCAAATATAAATATTTATTATTTAGCACAAATAATGGATATTTTGTTATTATTGATCATTCAAGCAGAACATAGATTATCAGTTATTTTTCCCTATAGTGTCTTCTACATTGGGGAACATTTCACAAAATCAGAAAGAATGGAACTGCATAAGAAGGGACAGCTTTTACCTGGCTCTATTTTGCTTATAAATATCAGGATATAGTATTAAGTTTCTGTTACAAAACATTGCTGTTCACTCGCATCACAGTTGGAAAGTATTAACAAGCTTCAAAGCAAATATATTTTGTTGGAATTTTTTCTGTTACTCTCTTTAAATTGAAAATTTTTAACCACTGTAGCACAACACAATATATTGCAGAACTCCTATTATCATCAACAAAATTGCATTGCTATAATAATACAATAGCAAATAAGATTCAAAAGAAGTAATCTAATTTTTATCTAATTCTAGTAATTTGATTTTATCAGACCTTACTTATAGCTGTGGAAATCAGAGTCATAGCATTAAAGCATTCTACTTCACAAGCCAGCATAAATTAAAGTACTTCAGATTCTTCCTTGATATTTTTCAGATGAGAGTGAATAAAAATAATTTTGATGTATCCTGACCAAACCACTACTTTGTATTCTCACCCTTGACTTTCAGGATGTACGACTATACAGAATAGCTACTTTGTTCTTGTACAGATAAGGCAATATAAAGAACATGGCCCATCCTATCCTGAAGCATGCTGTGCTTTCTTGCTATTAACATTCAATTTTGGGGTTTTGGGGGGGCTTTGGGGTCTTTTCTACTCATAGGAATACCATGCCAATTCAGTTAGCCACTCTTTAACAGGGCTTCACTCTTCCTACCCTCCTGTACACTTCCTCACACAGCTACTGTAATTGAAATGGTCATGAATGCTGGCATGCTTTTTCACTAGAAAAGATACGTCTCCAACACCAGGAGAAAAATAATGCACAGATGTTTTACTGGAGAAATTAGCTATTGAGAATTGGTTACATGGATAACAAGCATCCTTTTTTTGGTGTCCATCTACTTAATTCAATTTGTGGCAAGTTCCTGGTTTTCCATGGCATGCCACACCAATGTATTCTCTCTCTCATATACCTGGAAGGTCCATAACAATATCTGTTGTGGAACAGAAAAGTAAGGCTTTTCAGGAATTGTAAGGGAACAGGAACTGTCTCTCTAGGTTTGTTGTTTAGCTAATCCAGTTTGCAAAGACCATGAGTCCTGAAACAGGAGGCACAAAACTGCAGTGATGACAATTACACTTCTCATTTACTCAGAAGTGTCTTAGGTATTGTAACAAAAAAAAAAAAAGTGGGTGTTCTATTCCATCTGTTGGGGAGATGTTTTTTCTTTATCTCTTGTAACTCTAGGGAGGAGGGGGCGGATACCTTCTGATAATAGGCCAGCTGTTAAAACTTGCTGGGGCATTGTTTCTTACCTCTTTCACCACCCGTCCACCCTTTGGGGGAGATATCCTCTGATAAAGGGCCATTAAGGCTCACCAATGACATGACACATTACATCATCCCATTGTGAGATGCTCCACCCAGTGGGGGGGAGCCAACCATTCCTACCTAGATAAAAACTGAGACATTGGAACAACAGGTAGCCAGCTTTCCAGTGGATCCCAGAGAAAGCCCAGACCCATCTTGCCACCACTGGACTTTCTTCAGGATCATCTCTACTCCACAGAACCACATCTGTTACTCCAGGAGGATTTATTTGGACTGCTTCCAAAACCTTAATTAATAGGGTGTCAGGTTGTATCCCTGACTCTGCCAGGGTTTTTCTAGGATTTTTTTTGTTTCTTTGCTTTCTTGGGGTTTTTTTGTTTGTTTGTTTGTTTTTTGTTTTTTTGTATTACTACATTTGTGGAGTTTTTTAATATTCCTAGTAAAGAACTGCTATTCCTATCCCCAAATCTTTGCCTGAAAAGCCCTAATTGCATAATTATAATAATTTGGAAGAAGGGGATTTACATTCTCCCTTTCCAGGGAAGCTCTAGCTTTTCCTGGCAGGCACCTGTCCAAAACCAGGACAAGGAGTATTTCCTAGTACGTTACAAATGTCAGAAATAACTAGAGCACCTTTGAGAACTTCCAAAGTAAAGGTCTTCTTGATGAAAGGTAGAAGGGGAAACAAGCCAACTTTTTGCATGAATGCTTAAAAAAAAATTGCAACCATTTAGTCAGCAAATTTCAAGGACCTTGAAGAGAAAGATCCACTCTATAGAAATGAGGGGTTTATTCAGGGTGTCATAACAGGTCATATCAGATCCAGGCAAAGAACATGCATTTGATTTCTAGCCTCTCTTGTACCACATAGCATCACATATCCAAATACAAAATATTTTAATACGTATTTAACTATTAATAATGTCAGAATTGTTTTGAACCTTCATGGAAGATTGTCACCGTCTGGTCCGGTGGTGAAGGTGCTGCAACCTTCCTCGCTAGAAGTGTCTTTAAAAAGACACCTAAATCGATGGAGGCACAGGCACTCTCAGGCAGAGAGTGATTCAGCTCNTCAATCGTCTCCCATGGGTGGTCCACAGACTACCACAGAAGAGTATAAAAGCTTTCTTACCACAGAATTCATGATTTTGAAACTAAGCATCAGTAATTAGGTGTAGTGGTTTAACCCTGGCTGAGTGCCAGGCACCCACCAAAGCCACTCTGTCACTCAGCTCCATAGCTGGACAGGGAGAATGATGAACAAATGAACAAAAAGTTAATGAGTTAAGAACAGGAAGAGATCACAAACCAAATACCATCTCAGGTAAAACAAGACAATCTGGGGCTATTAACTGAATTTATTACTCACAAATTTAGAGCAGGGTAATGAGAAGTAAAATCAAATCCTAAAAACACCTTCTTCCCACCTCTCCTTCTTTCTTGGGCTCTTCTTCCTTCCCCCCAGAGGTACTGCATGACAGTGAATTCGGCTAATGGTCATTGCATCACACATTTCTCCTACCACTGCTTTGGGAGAAGGGTCTGTTCCAACATGGGGTCCCTCCTGCAGGAGAGCTATCTATGAACTTCTCCAGTGTGAACTCATCCCATGGGCAACAACCATTCCCCATGAACTGCTGTAATGTGTGTCTTTCTTCCACAGGGTTCACTCCTTCAGGCACAGTCTGCTCCAGTGTGGGTCTGTCTTGGAGCCAGCTGGCATTGCCTCTGCTGGAAGCTTCCAGCAGCTTCCCACTGAAGCCACCCCTGTATACCCCACTACAAAAACCTAGTCATACAAACCCCAAACAACATGATTATCAGCTGCACATAACTGTAGAAGGCCGCAGCAATCTTGGATTTTGCAAATCTATCATTAGTTTTTATCTTTTCTTTACAATACTAGAAAGAGCCCCGATACTGTGAAATATGCCAGACAGCATCCACCACAACCCAGTGCCTTTAGAGAAAGTGTTATCAATTAGATATACATTCCAATTGTCACAGCTAAGCAATTTCTTGGACTAAAGGGATTCTGAGTGATTTCATGGTACAAGAAAAGATAGTTATAACACAGAAAACTTACACTGTCACTTGAGGTGTCACATAGCAATTGAAAAGATTTTACTGTCCACTTGAAAAAATAAGAATAATCATGGAAGGGCTTCAGTGAAACAAAGATCTGTATGCCTCAGCATATAAAGGACTGGGGGTTTGTACAGAAAAAAATCTTTGGGTCCATATATTCAGGGTTTTTGCAAGCAGAACCATAGAAACAGCAGTGCTTGGATTTAAATTGGATTTTGGAGGGCTCTTTTTTCCGTGGCAGACAGTCAGAAATCCTGCTGACTGTCCAATTTACAAGAAACAGATGATGTCATTTTGATAACAGTCCCTTCTAGGTTCACATACCCAAGTTTTCAGACAAATTCAGACTTTCTGCTTTATGTGAAACATCCAAAAAGGTCATGATCCCGAAGCCTGAAGAGAAATAGAAAGACAAGAAATGAAAGTACAGTACTTTTCAACTCTGCATTTTAACACTAAGCTATGTGAGTGTCTAGGAAAATACAGCATATATTCTTGACTCCTACAGGTATGAAACAATAGGGTTCAAAATCATATCAACAGGAAAAATGCTGCAATTATAGTAAAGTATTTATTTATTTTAAAACATTATTACATTGCTAGAACATTATTTCAAAATAAAAGCCATAAAATATTCATTCAAAACTAGG
The DNA here is from genome assembly GCA_013397315.1 of Donacobius atricapilla. Lineage (NCBI taxonomy): Eukaryota > Metazoa > Chordata > Aves > Passeriformes > Mimidae > Donacobius > Donacobius atricapilla. The sequence continues at coordinate 35,108 of WBMY01012107.1, forward strand.
CTGTTAAGCATATATATTTAAACTCTAAATTTCATACACACAGTGAAAGACAATTATATTTTACAAGTAGCTGGTTTTAGTAGACTTTATGAAAAACATGTTTAAAAATAACAGCCAAAGTCTGTCTCTTTAAATATACAAAATATCCTTGCTGTGCTGAAGACACCTGTCTTAAAAGCCAAAAATATCTAAGTCAGTAGCTGAGTCCACATCAAATCCTACTGCAAACAGTAGTGACATAGAAATGTAAAAGCACTGTACAAAGTACAGCCTTTTTTGTCTCAGTACTGTACAAATCTGTTTTTCTTTTACAAATGTTTTATAAAAACTGCATTTTTTGAAATTCACGTCCTTTCCTGTGTGCAGAAAAAAGTGAGCCACTGACATGATCTCTGCTTACTAAAATGTCTCCTTCTCAAAACTGTGAATCAAAGAATTCAAAGGGAATTTTACCACTTATTTCAATGAGAGCAGGACTAAAACTTTTCTTCAGCATATAATTTACTAATCTCTCTTGGTTTTCCCCTTGGTTTTATAATGCAAAATACTACAAATTCCTAAATACATCAACTGATGAAATCAGAACTCAAGTACTTCAGATTACAAGGCTGGTGTATGGATTAGTTCACTGTAAAATGGAGTGTTCAATTAAACAAAACCCAATTGCAAATAAAGCTGCATGCTTTTTAATCAAGAATTCTCTCTCTTCTCTTGCTTCCTTTACAGTCCCTTCTGGCATTTCTTCTGGAATGAGCTTTTTAAGAAGGTGCGGTATCCTGGATCATCCACATATTCATTCTTAAAGCGAGAACTCAATACTCTCTGCCTTTTCTTCTCTCCCAAGATAATATCTGCTCCGTAAAATGTGTCTTCAAATCTCATGTCAGAAGCTGTAGACTAAAACCAGACATTAATTACACATACATGCAATTTTTATCTTTCCATATTTTGCATGTCCTATTCAGTATTAAATTCTCAACATCTTTAATGTTCCTTGAAAACATGTAACTAACACCTGCTAGTCTGGATTTTATCCAGGTATCACACAGTCATGCTAATTCCAGGTGAGAAAACAGTGACATGGAAGTGATGCAGCTGTTGAGCAGGTTCATCCTTGCAGTATCATGTAATATTCACCATCTTATGTTATTCAAGAACGTTTTAAATGCAAGGTACTATGTCATGGATGCCTGAAAAGAAACCTGAACACTGCCTAATTTGTAAAGGATCAGGGTCACAGTTTGGTCACTTGTCATCAAATTGAGCCAGTTGGGAATCGCCACTAACAAAGCAGTGGAACAACAAACAGCAAGCTGTTTGGGCAAAATCAGAGGCAAAATATTTTGGACCAACTTACACTGCTGGAGTCATGGAAGAATTCCCAAGATAAATAAAAACATCACTTAGAAGGAACCTGTGTCTTTTGCATCAATAGACAGAAGCAGGATCATAGGCTGTCCTTAACTTGCACGGTTCTGAGCACAAGGAGGGGAAGGAGGTGTTGGGCATGCCTTGAGGACTAACCTATATATTTCTAGAATTTAAGGCACCAGTAGAAAATCATGGAGAGGTCTCAGCAATGGCTGTGGCGGGTTGTATTCAGCTGACCAAATTCAATGTTTTTAATCTATAGTCAACTCCCTAATGAAATTAATAAACAAATAAATAAAAAATACTGATTTCTAAAAATTCAATTTTAAAAACACTAGCACAACCCTATTATTATTATTATCCTGAGAATGCAATAGTTTGCATTCTAAACAAAAAAATGGCAATGGTATGCTTTCCAAGTATAATAAAAAAACCCATTAAATATAATCAGATGGTTCTTTTAACATTTTCCAAGACATATATTTTAACCCTAGTCAGGACACTGAAAGCTTTGTGCATTTATCCCAAATTCCTGACATAAAGGTTTCTTAACCCAAAATATTTGACCAGTGCACTTTGCATGAAAAAGAAATGTCTTAAGACAGGTAAAAACAGTCATCTCCTCCAACAAATGTGTGGAAGAACTTTCCATTTTCAACCTCTAGGAGTTGTGCTCTCTTTGAGGTTCAACACTTCATCATTGGGCCTACATACATAAAAATGTAGCTGGTGCAGGCTGTTTGAAACAGCAGAAAACTTTAAAAAAGTAGCAAAGTTTTGGTTTTAAACCAAAGACTAGTGAAATGCTGATGCGTCGCACCAGGGACAATAATGAGTTTTGATCAGTTACATTGTTTCTTACAAGAATTTAATAGCCTTTTATTAAATCAAGGCTTTTAAAATCACAAAGGTCTGAGAAGCTGGAAAGTTTTTTAAAAACTATACCTGTTATAAGCATACTGAAAGAATAGANAATAAAATAATAATTAACTCTTGCAGAATGTTCCTGGAAATGCTTCCAGATAAAAATACATAGGTAAGCAAAGAAGACTTATATACAGACATTTTGCTACCTGTTTTAGCACAAAGTTAGGGTGAAACATAAAAATGTTATTTCTTAGGAATTGCAACACATACCTACATAAAAATGTTATTTTTTAGGAATTGCAACACATACCTACATTGAAAATAATATCTAAGCAAAGAGACTTCAAAATCAGCACTGACACATATATAATGAAGTAAAATTTTTTGATTAGGAAAACTGAACAGTAACAAGTCAGGCAACATTATTTTGCAGGAGTGACATGTCATTTTTTATTTGTCTCGAACTTTTTCACTTGCTTCTAATAAATAAAAAATTAATTTTAACATCCTGTGATTCAAGGTTGAGGAAGACCATGTCAAAAGGAAGTGTGAGTGACAACTAAGGAAATACCAGTTAACAGAATTTTATTGAATCTGATGGAATTTCTTTTAANTTTTAAAAACTATACCTGTTATAAGCATACTGAAAGAATAGAATGTCTGTCAATTTAAATATTTACTAACCTGATTATTCCTGATCTGACAGATCAGGCAAACACGATGCCCTGTTTAGGAGAAAGTAATTATGTCTGATAACAGCATATGCCGATACTGGAAGAACAACCAACCATCTCACTAGCAAATGGACACATCTCCTAATTGGGCTGATTTAGCCACTCTTTAATAGCACAGGCTTCACAAAACACGAGTCTGTTTAAATTGAAAATCCAAAATAAATCCAAGTGTACTGTTATTGGCCNTGAAAATAATATCTAAGCAAAGAGACTTCAAAATCAGCACTGACACATATATAATGAAGTAAAATTTTTTGATTAGGAAAACTGAACAGTAACAAGTCAGGCAACATTATTTTGCAGGAGTGACATGTCATTTTTTATTTGTCTCGAACTTTTTCACTTGCTTCTAATAAATAAAAAATTAATTTTAACATCCTGTGATTCAAGGTTGAGGAAGACCATGTCAAAAGGAAGTGTGAGTGACAACTAAGGAAATACCAGTTAACAGAATTTTATTGAATCTGATGGAATTTCTTTTAAATGCTCTGTTCAGAAGATGAAAAGCTTTATCATGCTTAGGTTTAGATTTAATCCAATATGAACTCTGTTAGCAGAAAATGAGAAAGGAAATGTAACTAGGTGTGAGGAATTTTAAAATGCTGAGGCTTTGAAGCATTTAAGCTTTTTCAGTAGATGCTGATTTTTTCCTCTATTTTAATACTTCTTTTAACAGTTGTGGATTTCAGCTATTATCTGTGACTGCAGTTTAGCTCCCACAGAAACTATAATTTAAAGTTTCGTATAAAATTAGAAGTCCCATTCTACATCCTTAGGCGATTTAATGAGACTATGTGAATGACAACAGCACACTTGACTAGAAGAATAAGCACAAACATAAGAGAATACTGACTATCTGAAGTGTTATTACAGATAAAACTGAAAAATCATGCATTTGAACTTATAAATGGACTGGGTTTTAGTTTTAAATTAAAAGCTTGCTGTATCTGAGTATGTCAGATTAATATGTAAACAGCTGAAAAATCCATATATCCATTCCCAAAAGCCAGGATACAGACTATGATCTATTAACTTCTTTAAAAACAATTTTTGCACTGCACCTAATAGGGCTGCACACATCTGCAATGCATTTAAAATGCACAGAGCACACAAATGGATAACGAAGTCACAAGAGTTATCCTTACTACTCTCTGCTCCTGCTACTAACCCCATAAGCCTGCTCTGTTAGCAGTATGTTAGAGGAACTTAAAGGTCAATTTGCCTTAAGCTTGTTTAATTAAATTATGGCAATCCAGGATGCAGGAACAGTCTTTCTGCTATTCCTGCTCCTTCCTGCCCAACACATTTGGTAATGTTTTTGCATAATACAGTTGGTAATAATGTTTTTTGCACCCCTGGTGAAAAAAATGTGTAGGAAATCAACTCTGACACTCCGTGTGATAAGAAGATCTCTTCTTAAATGGTCAGAATATTTGTTTTTACTCAGAGTGTACAGTAGGATGTAAATGCTTCATACCAGAGAATCTGTCACACTTGCAGTATGAAATATACTGCACATTTACAATGAAGGGTAAGTGGAAGTTCTTCAGGTATAATCCAGAATATCACACTGGAAATAACTTGCCTACACTTGACAGTAAACACAACAAGAGCTTCCCTAAGACTTTCAGTAGTATCATGATTCATGCAAAATATAAATCCACCATCTCTAATAGCTTCAATTCAATTCAGATTGCAGATCCTACATTTCAAATCATCAGTTTTATCAAGTAAGTTATTTCATTTTGATTCTGCTGCTGTACTGTGTCTGCATGATATGTTACTATATTCATGAGATTTTTTTCATAAGAACATCACAAATTAAAGGGAAAGATGTTAGAAAGCAATTAATGGAGTGAATAGATAATTCAATAAACTCTAACTCAATTGTGAACCTCAATATCAGAAACGATTAAGAAATCAGATGTAGATTACATTAATAATTTCACTTGAGCACCTGCTTCATTTGGCAGGTTTAGCTCTGCTTAGGGACTGTGCAGGATACTGGCTGACAAACATCATACTGCATGACACAAATTCTGGTGCATTGTGTCATAGCTCCTGCATGTTCAAGTACTGCCATATTTGGTACAAATGTCTGATAATCATGAGGAAAATTCACAGAGTTTTCCAGCTGGAACAGATTTGCCTTATGAGATCTAAGAAATCACACAAAAGACTGGGTAAGAGAATCTCAAAGGTGCAACACAGATCACAGCAGATGAAAATAAATCTTTGTGTATGTGTGAGTCCTGGGAGCTTTTAGACACTGTTTAGAAAGACCAGAGAAAGAACTATTAATATGTCTTGCACCCTCCCTGACATAAACATTTTGTAATCTGTGCCCACAGGCACCCTCCTTTCTTATCCTGCAGACAAAATACTTGCTTGTCTTTACAGTTCTATGCATTGCAATATGGACTCCCTCTAATCTTTAAGCTTTGTCATTTCCCCCCATGATATGGGTTGTTAAAGGCAATTTAAAGAAATTTTGTTTGTTATGCTACGGAACTCTAAACCTTGCTGAGCCTCCACATGCTTAGCCATTTTCCTTAAAGAAAACTCCTTGGTCAAGAGGTTTAAAATAAGATAAAGTTGATTGTTTTGATTATGTCAAGTTCCTTGAAATATGAAAGACAACATTCATCTAATTAACTTTACAGTTGTATTGGTTTAGCATAAATGGTAAGAAAAACCAATTGTTAATCCATTTTGGAACTAACAGCTAAGCTGGCCAATCAGGTAAAAGGTGTACGTACACCCTCTGGGACACCGCTTAAAAACAGGAATCTTGGGAGACCCGCCCTCTTTCCACTGACTTCTGCCATGAGGTAACATCGCGGCCGGGCCGGGAGGGCCCCGGGCCCAGGGGCCGGCTGGCCCCGGGAGGCCCCGGGAGTCCCCGGGAGCCGCGGCCGGGCCGAGGGGCCGAGATCAGGGCCAGCCCTCCGGAGAGCCGGGCGATCTAGGGCATCTGAGCTCGGCGGACGCCGCAGAGAGGGGGAGATGGCCCCGGCCTCCTCCTCCAGCCCCCGGGTCCCCGGAGAGCAGCACCGAGCCCAGGCTGAGTTAAAAACGCACCCCATAAGACCGAGGGGTGGAAAAGGAAAAAAAAGACTCAGGCTCCTTTTTTGAGCTGTTTTTTACATCTCGCGGATCTGCCGCTTTCGGAGATGGCGCGGCTGCAGCTGAGACCACGTGGCGTGTACAAGCCCGGGCAAGTTCCTGAACATTAACTCTTTCTTAACACCGACTGAGACTGTTTCAAACTCTACCCCTCCTCAAGGAGAGAAGAAAGGCTAAATCGGAGGCATGCAAAGGGATTATATGAAGATATCAAAGTCAGTAAAGAAAGGATGACTTTTTGAGTGGGAAAGATAACAAGTTGCCTTAGTTTGGGGCTTTAAATCTCCTTAATTCATGGTAACAGACTATAATTCTTCCTTTTTGCTGGAAAAAAGCCGGGGAGGTGCGTTTTCCAGATTCAAGCAAGGATGTCTGATTTTTACTGAGTGGACATTTGAGTTAGAAACTATAATATTTGAAGTTTTCTGAAATGGATGTTGAAGTAGAAATTGATGCAGTGATCCTATTGAGATGTCTTGGAACCTCGTCACCAGTAAAGAATAAGAAGTCCTTTATTGTGAAGCTGTGCATCTTTAAAAGGTAAAACCCCGTGTTTTAAAATCCACAAGCCCTTATGTAGTCATATAAAAAGCTACATTTTAAGAGGCTCACATGATGCAGTGTCGGGCGGGCTGCGTTAGTGAAGCTGGAAGTCACAAACAGACTGTGTCTCTTGTGAAAAGTTACCAGAAGAATCAGGAGGGACTTGTCTCTCTCAAAAGACTGAATGAAAGACTATTTTATTAAGTGATGCTGACTTAAGAGTTCTGATGTTTTGTCCCTTTGCATTGTTTTTTCGTGGAAAAGTAAATTGTTGCTAGGGAGGAAGAGGGGTTGTTTTTGAGAGGGTTTCGTAGTTGTTTTTTTTTGTTGTTTGTTTACCTTTACTGTATGTTAATAAATCTAACTGTTTCTATTTTGAATTGAACCTGTTTTGCTTTTCTTTTAATCCTATTCCACTAAAATGAAAATTAGGCGAATGTGATAACCACTACAACAGTATTCCTCAACAGCTGTTCAAAAGATTACATGATTTCAAGATTAATGTTACTACACAAAAATAATCTTCATACTTTATAAAGAACTTTCCACCTTCACAACATAATACAGCTACTAAATATAACAGAAGAGGTAAGATTTAGAGACTAGCTCAAGGCTTTAGGCATTTGAGGACTTGAATTCGATTGCAAGTCATTGGCAAAGTGAGAAGGTCAATGCAGCAAGTAATTTAGTTTCTCAGTGCCTTAATTTATCTAGAGAGATAATAGTAAATTTACCATATTGGTACAGTAATGTGAGGCCCCCTGATGAAAAGAGTTACATAAGTGAAAATGATTACATATATATAAAAGAAATGTATCTAGATTCTCATTCTTTCAGAAGTGCTATTATTATTGTGCTTGTTTTATTGCTGTTTCTACCATTCATTTGGGTACTCAAAGCTGCTGACTGATTTTTCTCAAAGGCAAGCCCATAAAAAAATAGTAATTGTTACCCTGAAATCAGAAGTCAGCTTTTTAGTTTTGCCTTCAGTGTTCAGTTCCCATTTGCCTTTACTAAGGATAAAATGTTCCTTAGATTAATGAATTCAAAAATGCCTCAGACAAATGAATGTTATGCTCTTCTTACTGTCCTCCCTTCCAACCCCTTATGAAATGCCTCAGGTTCATTCTAGGCTCATACCAATACTTAATTTTATGTCATTAATCGTATAATTAGCTGATATCAAATGGAAGTAAATAACCTGCAGGAAATAACAAACGTTATCTTTCAATCTTAATGTTCCACCTGCTTACCTGAGCTGTTAGAAAGCAAATGATTTTCTTGATTTTGTAAGACCAAGTGAAACCTCTCTCCCAAACAGCGCACAGCACTTGCTAATGGGTTACAAAGTTTTATATATTGGTTGAAGTGTGGTAACAATTACAGTAAGAGTTCTCACTTCAGCCTTCTTAATCTTTGAAGGTGTGGCTGGTCGCTTCAATGCTCGAGCCAAATGAGTGATTTACAATAAAGACATCTGAAAAGCAAGCACATGGTAATAAACATAGATACTCGCCTGATACATGTGGGCTGTATTTGTTCCCAGATACTTTGCACCATACAGTTTTCCATCAGGCCATTTCACTTGGACAACCTCTCCCTCTGCAGGTGGACCCAGCCTTAGGCAATCTCTGCTCTATTTACAAAGAACAACGAATTTGCGAATCAGTGAGTGAGCCACTGCACTGAAATTACCACTAAGATGATTTTACAACTCGATAATTGGAGACGATTTATTACCATGCATATTTTAAGTTTTATAATCCTGCTAATGGGCTAATGCTAATGTCAGCCCTTATGAAAATGAAAAACTGACCAAAGAAACACTCTCTTTCACTCTCTTTACAGCGTGATGCTGTATTGGCAAGACAACATATGCATAAATCAGATAACTATCAGCAACTGTGATACACTTCCACCAAAATTAATTTCTAACACACATTGAAAATACGGATCACTAAAGTGCAATTGCATATGCGCAACGATTTCTCTTTTACGTATCCAAGTAATTAATGTTTTGTTAACCACAGCACATTTTTTGCTGTATGCTATCGTTCCTGACTGAAACATACATGGTTTGAACCATAAATGGTGAGGATGCCAATGCGTTTTTCGCTTAGCTGATGGAGAAACACTAAGAGAATCCAAATGTTTACAAAATAAAATTAGAGGGAAATATTTTGTTCCATAGGATACAAAGCATTTTTGTTACAATGGTTTAGCCAACTTTTGTGCCTGACATGTTGAGCATGTCAGAGCATCAGTAGCTGCAACATGTTCAGGTAATGGTTTCTTTTGTCCTATATGCCTCAATATGACCTAAATGAATAATTTTCAGAGCACACCAACTACACACCCATAAAAGCAGCTGCTCATGTGAGGAAATAAGACCAAGGACCAGAAAATGATGTGACACACCTGGGCTCAATAATTCTCTGTTAAAATCCTCACCCCAACAAAGGCATCTGTACTTCACACTGACTAAATCACAAGCCTTGTCATGTAAATTAGTTCTGAGTGGTATTCTTCTGGGTGTGAGAGGACTTACTCAGTGACCACATTACCTGAGCCCACTCGTAGGTGGTCTACAGCAGGGGGAAAAGAAAAGATTAAGACAAAGACACAGGTATAAGGACTCAGTGACAAGATCCTGCAGGATCTGGCGCTATCTCAGGTTGCCACAATACTATTACTGTTTTCTTAGAATTGCATAGAATAACTTAGAAGAATATTTGTATTTTGAGTAAAACAATTCGCTTCCAACAGAGGCCAATGATCATCATGACAAAGAACTTAAAATGTGTGAGGAAAAACACATTACAGTGATCCTCACTTGGACATTATCTTGATGTAATATCATTCTAGCCAAATCCAACCTTTATAAACTGATTTCAATCACATGTATCTTAATCCATGAGTTTGATTCAACATGGGATAAAAGAAATTAAAAGCTGGATTTTCAAAGAAACACTTTCCTGCATGACAATGCTGTCTCTGTCACCCCTCAGGTCCTGTGCAAAGGCTTCAAAATATACCCTCTGTGTCTGCCTGGCAAAGGCTGCTGTGACAAACACAGAAAGATATATCTTTTCAACATCACCATACATTTGGAGTAGGTGGAATTACTGTATTACCCTTTCCAATATTTTCAAGAGAGGCAGGAGGAAAGGGGAAAGGATGGCTGCTGCACTGGAATAATTAGATTTCACAGGGGACAGGGATTACTAAATACTATCATAGCTCCAACTATAAATTAAATTAGTCTGTATTCTTAGTTGTTCTCTCCTCAGTGATGACTGTTAAAATGGTTATTGTCATTATGATACTTCTGCTATCTATTTATTGCAAAAGTACAAAAAAAGAGCCTTGGCTAAGTGTCTTGAAACAAACTTTTAAAATGCATTATAGAAAGGAGTAAATTTTCTGAAAGCAAACAATCCAACAACCATCTTGAGCCTAACATTAATTTTCCAAGAACAAAAGCCCAGCATGAATTACTCCCTTTGCAACTTGCACAAGAAAAAACATTTTACAGACTCTAGGACAGCTAATGGAATTGCTCATTTGGAAAATTAGAGTCCTCATGCAAATAACTAGACAAATAACAACCTCATTCTTCACGTATCATCACAATGTCTCAGTCTATGGAACAGTATTTGGGAAATTGGTACTAGTTTTTATTAATTCCTACTAGAGCTCCTACCTTTTATTTTCACAGGATCATAACCATTTGCAATTCTCTTCTTACTGCACAAATAATTCTTACAATATTTTTCTTAGGGATAAGACCCTTTCTTAGACTGACAAAATGGCAAAAACGCAACCTCACTTTTTTCAGTCATATAATGAAAAGTTGGACAGGTTGGTATAGCAATCCTTCAACATCCCCATCCCAGCGGTAATTAACATATAGTGTGGGCTTAATCTACATTCAGTTTATAAACCATGCACATTTCTCATACAATTACATATTGTATTTCCTTCTTTACAGAAACGGACAAATTATGACCATCTCTGCTGAAAATACAATTCACTTGCGTGTCCAGTTTCACATTCCTGCTGTTGCACAGCTCAGAGCTCCAACCATGACTAGCTATCTCTAAAGATGAATACTTCAAGGCTTCCCTGGGCCAGCGTTCAACCATCCTCACAGTGAAAAGGGCTTTTCTTAAGTGAAGAAGAATCCTGTGTTGAGGAATTTCCTGTATTTCCGTAGTCCCCTTTTGTCTTTCATCCTGCCACTCTGCATCACCAAGAAGTGTGTGGCTTCAGTCTCTTTACTTCCCATATCACGTGTTTACAAGGACAAGATTTGGATAAGATCCTTCTGACTCTACTGCTCTCCTGAACAGCCCCCCCCCGCCATCAGTCCCCTCATATGACAGATGCTTCAGTTCCTCCATTGCTTTCATATCCTTTTGCCATATTTGCTTCTCGATGTCCACATCCTTCTTCTACAGGTAAGACCATAACTAGACACATGGTCTCCTCCTCCATTCAAAAAGACATTTTTAAGAGCAAAATCTGTAATAATTCATAATAATTCTGAAAGTTTTCTTGTTTATTAATGGTGTACTTTCTGGGTTTAGAAACATGTATTTTGGCATTCATTATATACATGTCCTTTCTTTATACCCTTTAAAGTCTAAGCCTTCTTTCCTTTTCTCCTAATCCTATCTCAAAGCAGAAAAAAGAGTAAATAATTCTAGTGGGCACTCAACCCACCACGTTAATCTAAACTCAAAGAGTAAGCAATCTATTTGCAATAGATGTTGGACATATATGTTGAAATACTGGGGATATTTTCTACCCTGTCATTAAGGAATTCACATGAACAGTACTGCACATAAGGAAGAAATTTTTTTCTATTTTTCTTCTGGTGTTCTGTTGCTTTTAGCAGAGAGGTTGATTTGGTCCAATTGTAGTGGGCAGGTGATAGTTGACACAGACTAGGATCTGTGGAGCAACAGTAGAAAAACAGAAGGATGACTGCATCTGAAGCATGCACTGGAATCCAGGAATTTGAAACGTTGCAATATTCCCATAATTTTAATACAGCCACTGACACTTGAACAAAATATCTTTAAATAAATTCAAATGCCTTCCTAAATTAAGGCAAAGAGATGTAGATATTCTCATGAATTTATGAACTATTGAGACTATTCTCCCAAGGTGTCAAAAACTGATGTACCTTGGATGCCAACAATTTTAGTGCCACAATGTTTCCCTGACTATTTGGTTATTAAATTAGCTATCTCAAACTCAATAATTATTTAAAAAGTTGTTAAGACTGTAAGAGCCTTTGACTTCTTTTAGATTTGATCCAAGGGAGGCAACTGAACCTCTATATGGGCTTGCAGGAGCAGTGTTCCTTTCATTGTAAGCCAAGCCCAGGTTTGTGTCCACCTGAGGAAACTGATTATGTACCAATCTATCAGGGCTGGTGATATGCAACCCAGAGTCCAGAGGGAACTGCCTGGTGCTTTTCCCGAGTGTGCTGGTTTGAAAGTAAAACCAGTGAGAGACTCCAAGTCAGAAATATAGTTTAATAGGAGGGGGGAAAAAGTAAAATAAAATAAATTCAATAATACAATCTATTAATTAGGGCAGTGGTAGCAGT